>OZ012738.1:193392103-193466221 GCA_963859935.3 Lathyrus sativus
CAGACACGCATAATTTGATATCGACGAAATTACAGACCCACCACCAAAAGAATGACGGAGCGAACCCACACCGGCTACTACCACTAAAAGAATGATAGAGAAAAACACTCGCAAAATCTGACATCGACGAAATGACAGACCCACCACCAAAATGATAACGGGGCAAACTCACACTGGCTACTAAAACCAAAAGGATGATAGTGCAAAACAAACTCGCACAATCTAGCGTTGATGAAGTCACAGACCCGCCACCAAAAGGATGACGGAGCAAACTCACACCGGCTACCATCACCAAAAGTATGATAGAGCAAAACACACTCGCACAATCAGACATCGATGAAATGACAGACCCACCACCAAAAGAATTACTGAGCAAACTCACACCAGCTACTACCACCAAAAGGATGATAGAGCAAAACACACTCACACATTCTGACATCAAAGAAATGACAGATTCACCACCAAAAGGATGACGGAGCAAACTCACACCGGCTACTATCACCAAAAGGATGATTGAGAAACACACACTCGTATAATTTGAAATCGATGAAATGACAGACCCACCACCAAAAGGATGTCAAAGCAAGCTCACGCCGGCTACTACCACTAAAAGAATAATAGAGCAAAACACTCAAAAAATCTGACATCGACGAAATGACAGACCCACCACCAAAACGATGACGGGGCAAACTCACACCGGCTACTATCACCAAAAGGCTGATAAAGAAACACACACTCGCATAATTTGAAATCGACGAAATTACAGACCCACCACCAAAAGGATGACGGAGCGTACTCACACCGGCTACTACCACTAAAAGAATGATAGAGAAAAACACTCGCAAAATTTGACATCGACGAAATGACAGACCCACCACCAAAATGATGACGGGGCAAACTCACAATGGCTACTAAAACCAAAAGGATGATAGTGCAAAACAAACTCGCACAATCTAGCGTCGACGAAGTCACAGACCCGCCACAAAAAGGATGACGGAGCAAACTCACACCGGCTACCATCACCAAAAGTATGATAGAGCAAAACATACTCGCACAATCGGACATCGATGAAATGACAGACCCACCACCAAAAGAATTACTGAGCAAAGTCACACCAGCTACTACCACCAAAAGGATGATAGAGCAAAACACAATCGCACATTCTGACATCGAAGAAATGACAGACCCACCACCAAAATGATGACGGAGCAAACTCACACCGGCTACTATCACCAAAAGGATGATTTAGAAACACACACTCGCATAATTTGAAATCGATGAAATGACAGACCCACCACCAAAAGGATGACGAAGAGAACTCACGCCGGCTACTACCACTAAAAGAATAATAGAGCAAAACACTCACAAAATCTGACATCGACGAAATGACAGACCCACCACCAAAATGATGACGGGGCAAACTCACACCAGCTACTAAAACCAAAAGGATGATAGATTAAAACAAACTCGCACAATCTAGCATCGACGAAATTACAGACCCACTACCAAAAGGATGACAGAGCAAACTCACACCGGCTACTATCACCAAAAGGCTGATAGAGAAACACACACTCGCATAATTTGAAATCGACGAAATTAAAGACCCGACACCAAAAGGATGACGGAGCGTACTCACACCGGCTACTACCGCTAAAAGAATGATAGAGAAAAACACTCGCAAAATATGACATCGACAAAATGACAGACCCACCACCAAAATGATGACGGGGAAAACTCACACTGGGTACTAAAACCAAAAGGATGATAAAGCAAAACAAACTCGCACAATCTAGCGTCGACGAAATCACAGACCCACCATCAAAAGGATGACGGAGCGTACTCACACCGGCTACTACCACTAAAAGAATGATAGAGAAAAACACTCGCAAAATTTGACATCGACGAAATGACAGAGCCACCACCAAAATGATGACGGGGCATACTCACACTGGCTACTAAAACCAAAAGGATGATAGTGCAAAACAAACTCGCACAATCTAGCGTCGACGAAGTCACAGACCCGCCACCAAAAGGATGACGGAGGAAACTCACACCGGCTACCATCACCAAAAGTATGATAGAGCAAAACACACTCGCACAATCAGACATCGATGAAATGACAGGCCCACCACCAAAAGAATTACTGAGCAAACTCACACCAGCTACTACCACCAAAAGGATGATAGAGCAAAACACACTCGCACATTCTGACATCGAAGAAATGACAGAGCCACCACCAAAAGGATGACGGAGCAAACTCACACCGGCTACTATCACCAAAAGGATGATTGGGAAACACACACTCGCATAATTTGAAATCGATGAAATGACAGACCCACCACCAAAAGGATGACAAAGTGAACTCACGCCGGCTACTACCACTAAAAGAATAATAGAGCAAAACACTCACAAAATCTGACTTCGACGTAATGACAGACCCACCACCAAAACGATGACGGGGAAAACTCACACCGGTTACTAAAACCAAAAGGATGATAGATTAAAACAAACTCGCACAATCTAGCATTGACGAAATTACAGACCCACTACCAAAAGGATGACAGAGCAAACTCACACCGGCTACTTTCACCAAAAGGCTGATAGAGAAACACACACTCGCATAATTTGAAATCGACGAAATTACAGACCCACCACCAAAAGGATGACGGAGCATACTCACACCGGCTACTACCACTAAAAGAATGATAGAGAAAAACACTCGCAAAATTTGACATCGACGAAATGACAAACCCACCACCAAAATGATGACGGGGGAAACTCACACTGGCTACTAAAACCAAAAGGATGATAGTGCAAAACAAACTCCCACAATCTAGCATCGACGAAGTTACAGACCCGCCACCAAAAGGATGACGGAGCAAACTCACACCGGCTACCATCACCAAAAGTATGATAGAGCAAAACACACTCGCACAATTAGACATCGATGAAATGACAGACCCACCACCAAAAGAATTACTGAGCAAACTCACACCACCTACTACCACCAAAAGGATGATAGAGCAAAACACACTCGCACATTCTGACATCGAAGAAATGACATACCCACCACCAAAAGGATCACGGAGCAAACTCACACCGGCTACTATCACCAAAAGGATGATTGAGAAACACACACTCGCATAATTTGAAATCGATGAAATGACAGACCCACCACCAAAAGGATGACGAAGCGAACTCACGCCGGCTACTAAAACTAAATGAATAATAGAGCAAAACACTCACAAAATTTGACATCGACGAAATGACAGACCCACCACCAAAACGATGACGGGGCAAACTCACACCGGCTACTAAAACCAAAAGGATGATAGATTAAAACAAACTCACATAATCTAGCATCGACGAAATTATAGACCCACCACCAAAAGGATAACAGAGCAAACTCACACCGGCTACTATCACCAAAAGGCTGATAGAGAAACACACACTCGCATAATTTGAAATCGACAAAATTACAGACCCACCACCAAAAGGATGACGGAGCGTACTCACACCGGCTACTACCACTAAAAGAATGATAGATAAAAACACTCGCAAAATCTGACGTCGACGAAATGACAGACCCACCACCAAAATGATGACGGGGCAAACTCACACTGGCTACTAAAACCAAAAGGATGATAAAGCAAAACAAACTCGCACAATCTAGAGTCGACGAAATCACGGACCCACCACCAAAAGGATGACGGAGCAAACTCACACCGTTTCCCATCACCAAAAGTATGATAGAGCAAAACACACTCGCACTATCGGACATCGATGAAATGACAGACCCACCACCAAAAGGATTACTGAGCAAACTCACACCAGCTACTACCACCAAAAGGATGATAGAGGAAAACATACTCGCACAATCTGACATCGAAGGAATGACAGACCGACCAACAAAAGGATGACGGAGCTAACTCACACCGACTACTATCACCAAAAGGATGATAGAGCAAAACACACTCGCAGAATCTGACATCGATGAAATGACAGACCCACCACAAAAAGGATTACTGATCAAACTCACACCAGCTACTACCACCAAAAGAATGATAGAGCAAAACACACTCGCACAATTGACATCGACGAAATCACACTTACCACCAAAAGGATGACGGAGCTAACTCACACGAGCTACTACGACCAAAAGGATGATACAGCAAAACATACTCACACAATCTGACATCGATGAAATGACAGACCTACCACTAAAAGGATTACTGAGCAAACTCACACTAGCTACTACCACCAAAAGGATGATAGAGCAAATCTGACATCAATGAAATGATAGAACCACCACCAAAAGGATGACTGAGAAAACTCACACCGGCTACTACCACTAAGAGAATGATAGAGCAAAACACTCGCAAAATCTGACATCGACGAAATGACAGACCCACCACCAAAAGGAAGACGGAGCAAACTCACACCGGCTACTAAAACCAACAGGATGATAGAGAAAAACAAACTCGCACAATCTAGCATAAACGAAATCACAGAACCACAAAAAAAAAGGATGACGGAGCAAACTCACACCGACTACAACCACCAAACTGATGATAAAGCAAAACACACTCGCAGAATCTGACATCGATAAAATGACAGACCCACCACTAAAAGGATTACTGAGCAAACTCACACCAGCTACTACCACCAAAACGATGATAGAGCAAAACACACTCGCACATTCTGACATCGAAGAAATGACAGACCCACCACCAAAAGGATGACGGAGCAAACTCACACCGGCTATTATTACCTAAAGGATGATAGAGAAACACACACTAGCATAATTTGAAATCGATGATATGATAGACCCACCACCAAAAGGATGACGGAGCAAACTCACACCGGCTACTACCACTAAAAGAATGATAGGGCAAAAGACTTGCAAAATCTGGCATAGATGAAATGACAAACCCACAACCAAAAGGATTCCTGAGCAAACTCACACCAGCTACTACCATCAAAAGGATGATAGAGCAAAACATACTCGCACAATCTGACATCGGCGAAATGACAGACCGACCAACAAAAGGATGACGGAGCTAACTCACACCGACTACTATCACCAAAAGGATGATAGAGCAAAACACACTCATAGAATCTGACATCGATGAAATGACAGACCCACAACAAAAAGGATTACTGAGCAAACTCACACCGGCTACTATCACCAAAAGTATGATAGAGCAAAACACACTCGCACCATCTGACATTGATGAAATGGCAGACCCACCACCAAAAGGATTACTGAGAAAACTCACACCAGCTACTACCACTAAAAGGATGATAGAGCAAAACACACTCGCAAAATCTGACATCGATGAAATGACAGACCCACCACCAAAAGGATTACTGAGCAAACTCACACCAGCTACTACCACCAAAAGGATGATAGAGCAAAACAGACTCGCACAATCTAACATCGATGAAATGATAGACACACCACCAAAACAATGACTCAGCAAACTCACACCGGCTACTACCACTAAAAGAATGATAGAGCAAAACACTCGCACAATATGACATCAAAGAAATGACAGACCCACCACCAAAAGGAAGACGGCGTGAACTCACACCGGCTACTAAAACCAAAAGGATGATACAGAAAAACAAACTCGCACAATCTAGCATCAACGAAATCACAGACCCACCTCCAAAAGGATGACAGAGCAAACTCACACCGGATACAACCACCAAACGGATTATAGAGCAAAACAGACTCGCAGAATCTGACATCGAAGAAATGACAGACCCAGCACTAAAAGGATTACCGACCAAACTCACACCAGCTACTACCACCAAAAGGATGATAGAGAAAAACACACTCGCACAATCTGACATTGACAAAATGACAGACCCAGTACCAAAAGGATGACGGAGCAAACTCAAACCGGCTACTAACTCAAAAAGGATGATAGAGAAACACACACTCGCATAATTTGAAATCAATGAAATGACAGACCCACCACCAAAAGGATGACGGAGTGAACTCACACCGGCTACTACCACTAAAAGAATGATAGAGAAAAACACTCGCAAAATATGACATCGATGAAATGACAGACCCACCACCAAAACGATGACGGGGCGAACTCACTTTTGCTACTAAAACCAAAAGGATGATAGAGCAAAACAAACTCACACAATCTAGCATCGACAAAATCACAGACCCACCACCAAAAGGATGACGGAGCAAACTCACACCGGCTAATATCGCCAAAAGTATGATAGAGCAAAACACACTCGCACAATCTGACATCGATGAAATGATAGACCCACAACCAAAAAGATTACTGAGTAATCTCACACCAGCTACTACCGCCAAAAGGATGATAGAGCAAAACAGACTCGCACAATCTGACATCGATGAAATGATAGACCCACCTCCAAAAGGATTACTGAGCAAACTCACACCGGCTACTACCACTAAAAGAATGATAGAGCAAAACACTCGCACGATCTGACATCGACGAAATGACAGACCCACCACCAAAAGAAAGACCGAGCTAACTCACCCCGACAACTAAAACCAAAAGGATGATAGAGAAAACAAACTTGCATAATCTAGCATCAACAAAATCACAGACCCACCACCAAAAGGATGATGGAGCAAACTCGCACCGGCTAATACCACCAAACGGATGATAGAGCAAAACACACTCGCAGAATCTGACATCAATGAAATGACAGACCCACCACCAAATGGATTACTGAGCAAACTCACACCAATTACTACCACCAAAAGAATGATAAAGCAAAACACACTCGCACAATCTGACATCAACGAAATGACAAACCCACCACCAAAAGGATGACGGAGCAAACTCACACCGGCTACTATCACCAAAAGCATGATAGATAAACACACACTCGCATAATTTAAAATCGATGAAATGACAAACCCACCACCAAAAGGATTACGGAGCAAACTCACACCAGCTACTACCACCAAAAGGATGATAGAGCAAAACACTCGCACAATCTGACATGGACAAAATGACAGACCCAGTTCCAAAAGGATGACGGAGCAAACTCACACCGGCTACTAAAACCAAAAGGATGATAGATTAAACCAAACTCGCACAATTTAGCATCGACGAAATCACAGACCCACCACCAAAAGGATGACGTAGCAAACTCACACCGACTACTATCACCAAAAGGATGATAGAGAAACACACACTCGCATAATTTGAAATCGATGAAATAACAGACCCACCACCAAAAGGAAGACGGAGCGAACTCACACCGGCTACTACCACTAAAAGAATGATAGAGCAAAACACTCTTAAAATCTGACATCGATGAAATGACAGACCCACCACCAAAATGATGACGGGGAGAACTCACACTGGCTACTAAAACCAAAAGGATGATAGAGCAAAAGAAACTCGCACAATCTAGCATCGACGAAGTCACAGACCTGCCACCAAAAGGATGACGGAGCAAACTCACACCGGCTACCATCACCAAAAGTATGATAGAGAAAAACACACTCGCACAATCAGACATCGAAGAAATGACAAACCCACCACCAAAAGGATTACTGAGCAAACTCACACCAGCTACTACCACCAAAACGATGATAGAGAAAAACACACTCGCACAATCTGACATCGATGAAATGATAGACCCACCACCAAAAGGATTACTGAGTAATCTCACACCAGCTACTACCGCCAAAAGGATGATAGAGCAAAACAGACTCGCACAATCTGACATCGATGAAATGATAGACCCACCACCATAAGGATTACTGAGCAAACTCACACCGGCTACTACCACTAAAAGAATGATAGAGCAAAACACTCGCACGATCTGACATCGACGAAATGACAGACCCACCACTGTTGCACCCCAAAATTTGACCAACAGTTATTTATTCATTAAGTGTTTGAAAATTGATACCTTCATCAGAAAGTTCAAGAGATCCTCAGAGGAGTGGGTTGAAACCAGGGTTGTGTGCTTCATAGCTTGAGAGTTGTGGGTGCTCCTCAGATGATTCTGAGACTTTGAGAATGAACTAGATGTTTTGAGAAATCCTATGAGATGTCTTGATAGCCATCATGAAGCCCAGAGAGGTCATTATGCAAGAATTCAGAAGATTCAACCATGAATGGTAGAATTAGGGTTTTGACTGGGTCAACCCTAGGGTAACTGAAAATTTGGAGAAGGTTGAGACCTAATCCAAGGGCCATGAGATCATGGAATGATGCATAGAGATGTTATAAAGATGATTCCTAGACCAACTCATCATGATTGAGGAGTTTGAGAAGTTTCAAGTCAGGGTTTCTGAGGATCGTTAGTGAAAAAACCCTAATTTGATCCCTATTTTCCAGGCAGTTTTAGCTCTAGATGTGATTGATATCTCATCTTCCCCACAACATGAATGTTGTAGAGCTTGTTCTTAGCTTTAATTTGAGTGGTGGAAGTCCATGATAGGAGTTGCAGAGCTCAGGTTATGGTTTTGACAAATTACAGGTCAGCAGAAGTATGTGAATCTGGGTCCTTGAAAGTCACCCAACTTGCAGACAACTTTTGCCCTAGTAGGATGATTCCTATGATCTCTTGGTCAACATGAATGTTGAAGGGCATTTTCTTAGATTTAATTTGAGTGGTAGAAGTCCTTGATAGGATTTGTGGAACTCAACTTATGGTTTGAACAAGACAGGGGTATTTTGGTCATTTGTCAGTTATAGGTCATTTTAAGCAAAGGCCATATCTCCTATTTCCAAGCCTCAAATGGAAAAACTCAAAACATGAAAGTTGTTCAAAATGTGATTTTAAGTCTAGAAATAAGGTCATGAAAGTTTGGAAAAGCTTAGAGCATGGATTTTTAAAAGTGGTTCAAATGGCTTGTAAATGGCTTATAAGTTGAAAAAGTTGAATTTGAAAATTGGTTTGGGAGATCTATGAATCCAAAATGGGTCATCCAATATATCATTTTGATTGGAAACATCATTTTAAAAACAATGGTTTAGCCACATATTTGAGTTTAGGCTTAAAAATTGGAGTTGCTTTGTAAATTTGTTGCTTGCACTTTAAGGCATCAAAAGGAAAGATGGGAAAATGCTACATAAGGGTTTGTAAGATCTTATTTTCATGTCATAATATCATATGGGGAGAATTTAAGTGAGATTGCATGATGTATCATGAGATTTCTTGAGATTCACTCAAGATGACAAATTCAAATTATCATTGCGTGAGAAGTTCTAGAAACTTCATGGAAGGTTCTCCAAGGTTCTAGACATTTCTATTCTCATCTATATAAGCCCTAGAGTGGCTCCATGCATTGGTTAGAGATTTTCAAGCTTGCATACTACACTTTGATTCCTTCACTCCAAAATTGCATTTTCATTCCAAACTCCATTAAAACACCATCAATCACTACAATTCTGATCATCATCATCATCCATAATCAACATTGAGCATTTGGCAAGAAAAATCAAGGAGAATTCGTGGCTGGATCATGAAATCACAAGTTGTCGCTACTGCGAAAATCGGCGCCGACTGAACAGAAGAGTCGCCACCGTGCGTTATTTATCCCACGGGAGGGAAAGGAAACGCTCAGAGTAAACCTCGCACAACACGGGAAAGGTATGGTCGTCGCAACCAAAACCTGGATTCGGGAGTCGGTTACGCAAGGGGAAGGTATTAGCACCCCTCACGTCCGTCGTACTCGACGGGATCCACGCTTGTTTTCGGGTATGGATTGTTATTCTATCTAAACTAAAGGTCTGGGGTTAAAAAAGAAAATAAAATGAAAATAAAAATGACTCGGCAAAGTATCGCACTTTATGCCTACGTATTCCCGCCTGGAACGAGAAATCAGAGTCAACGTAGTTCGCCTACCTACGGGAAAGGAGGGGAAGGTTGCTCGCTAGGATATCGCATCCTATGCCTACGTACTTCCACACGGCATGAAAGATCAGAGCAAACGTAGTTCGGGCCACGTACGACACAAGTCTGTCCTTGATTGATTTTATTCCTTCTGAAAAAGGTTTTTTTTTTTATTAAAAGTCCACGGCGGACAAAAATGACGTTTTGATGAGTTCACATTCTTTTACGAAAGAAATGTCTTTTATTGTGTCTGAAATCTTTATGTGTTTTTCTGTTTGTTTTGAGAAAGAAAGAGACAGAACTCTAACCTACGGTTGCGAAGGGAAACAAACTAACCTAATGTTATCATGCATGGGTTAAGACCTAGTGTCTATCATGCTCCTCTCTTGCACAGAGAGAAACAGAGATCCTACGGGATAGGCAGAAACGGAAACAACATCATATATATACAGTAAAACAGTAAAATGCATGAATGCAGCAATACAAGCGAGGCAAGGGAGTCCCACTCAACCTCGAACCTAGAAAACAATAGGCAAAAGTGAACAGACTTCACTTTCAACCCAACAGGGTAAACAGCAAACAATACAGGCCGGAAAACCAATCAATACATCAGAAATGAAATACAACAACAAAAGAAACAGCATCAGCAGCTCTGAATCAACATCTGGCTCCAAGTAATCTCCAATCAGCTATGGGTTTCAACAAGCATCAATCTCCATCTTCATGACCTTCAGGCAAGGGCTTTGATCATCTGTCTTCCATCTGCAATGGCTTTCCTTCATGTCTCAAACTCCCAGGAGGAATATCAGTCAACAAGATGAAGTGAATGAATGTTAGACAGTCAATTACCTACCAAGGGTGGTTCATTAACTGTTAACATTATATAGACAATTTTCCCTCAAAAGTTCTATCTTTCAAATACATTCACTGATCCTTCCAAAGGAAGAAGGTGGATATTTGAAAGAGACTTTGAATCATAGAGAAAGGATAGAGGCAAACAAAGCCATCTATGTTTGAGAAGCAAGCTTTCTAATCTAGAGCTCTGCCTAGCTCCTAAACCCTAGTCTCCTCAGCAGCTGCTAGCAAGAACCTCCTCAACTTTTGACAAATGATCTTAAATCACTGGATCTCCAATGGTCCTCATCTCCTCAAGTCTTCAGCTTCCCCAAGTTCCCCAGACAAACCCAATACCCAAACAAGCAAGCAACAATCCCCAGAGGGCACACCACACCAGTCAATCAGATATACAGTATAATAATAGCAGTAGGGGAATCCTGACTTTTCCTAAGGGGATCTAATAACTAACCATAGCCCCTATAGTCCCATAGCTAACCTATTCAATTTCTAAGTCCTAAGGGAAGTGAATCAAATCTCCTAAGTCATTACCTAAAAAAACCCTAGTTTGTTCATATTATTCACACCTACACTAAGCACCTAAAATTAATTTCTAAAAATGGGAACTAAATTGAATCTACAAGTTAAATGTCTAATCTAAACAACCTAAAAAGAATGAACAAAAAATATGAAAGTATCTAATAGAACAAAAATTGATAAAATCATGCATGAAATGAAACTATTTAAAATGTCACTTATTTAGAAAATATGGGAAAAATATCAAATAAAAAATAAAATGCAATTTTTATTTTTTAGAATTTTCTAGACATCCTAAAGAAAATAATGCAAAAAGAATGAATTAAAAATGATTTTTTAGCTATTTATTATGAATTTTAGAAGATGCATAAAAAATTAAAGAAAATAAAAGAAAATAAAATGAAATAAAATGGAGAGGGTGTGAATAGCAGGGATAACACGTTCAAGGCATTGGGCTTACTAAAATGGGGGGTGTGGATAGCGCTCTGAGCCCAACCCCCCAATTAATGAAACGCAGCGTTTGGTCCTAGCTCAGCCTTTCCCTCACAAACGAAGTTTAAATCTCATCCGTTGGATCCAAGGTCAGTCAACTGGTCAAAAGGTGATCTGAGGGTGATAAGATCGTCTTCCTCCTTGGTTCAGGGCTTGGAGGGAACTCCATGGATGAACACACCAACTGCTCCATACCCTAACTCCCTCGATTCTCCATGGAATGCCACCATATAAAAACCAAATCCACTCCAAAACTTACCAGGAATCCAACCATGGTATCACAACTAACTGAAATCTCCCCTAACCCTAAACCCGATAGCTACCTTCAAGAAAAGATCAAGAACTGATTCTCACTATCTTCAAAATTGATGGCACAAGCATGTTCCTCTCTTCACCTAGATCATTTCCCCCTAAAGAGCTAAGATTATCATTCAATATCGAGGGAGTTCTTGGTCCACACAGAAATGGTGCCTCTAACAAAATCATCACTAAATCACCTCTAACTTTCCAGAAAGCTTCCCCTAATGATTTCTAACCATTCTAACCGACTAATTCTAATCAATTCTACTTAAATTAAGGTGCACGAAGAAATTTACAAACCTGGTGAAATGAGATGAACAGATGGTAGAATTCTTCAAATCAATGCCTGAATTTCTCCAGAATCATTCAGTGATCCATCTTCTAGCTTCTGTATGCAAAAAGGAAGGTTGAAAAGCTCTGAATCTTGGAAATGGATCTGAAGCTGCAAGCTGCCAAACTCAAGATACAGAACACGATTTGGACTTGAATTCCCTCTGATTTTGATTGTCACACCCTCAATGATGATGATAGAATTGAACCAGATCAAGAAATTGAACAGAATGGAGAAGAAATGAAGAATTGGAAAATGACTTGCTATGGAAGAACTTTGATTTCAATCTCTCTTTCTGCAGCAATTCTCTCTAACCCCTGCATCTGAACACACTCCAATCCATATATAGATGATGTTAGAATCATCTAGAACCAACTGGAATCTTCCTATGAGAAATTGAGTTTCTCATGTCATGACTTTTTCATTTCATGCTATGCATAGTTCAGTCTAAGTTCTCCTTGTTACAGCCCATGATTATCAATTGAAAATCTCCCCAAATGGTATTTTGAACATGTTGAAAAGCCTTGCAAGCTTGTGTGCTAATCCCTTATGTGAGTTGGATGTGTAACTTGAATTATAAGCAATCTATGGCAAATCCCAAATTATGACCTCAAATCCAAAATCTAATAATGCCAATGATCACAAAATATGTTTTCTAGTCAAAATGATATGTCACTTGCCTCATTTTGATCATGTAGTATAAAATTCCCAAAAATGGACATTTCATGTATTAAATTTATGCCTTTTTTAGGTCATTTCTACAAGCATGAGTTACAAGCATTTCCAAACTTACATGGCCTTCTTTCTTGACTTAAAATCACATTTTGAACAACTTTCATGTTTTGAGTTTTTCCATTTGAGGCTTGGAAATAGGAGATATGGCCTTTGCTTAAAAAATGACCTATAACTGACAAATGACCAAAATACCCTTTGCTTGCCAAGACCATAAGTTGAGTTCCACAAATCATATGAAGGCATACCATACCATTCTAGAAAGCTAAGACAATGAGGAACAATTATTATGTTGACCAGAAATTCATTTGAAATATCCTTGAGGGGTAAAAATTGTTTGGAAGTCAAGTCACTTTCACAGACAAGATTTCAGATACCTCAGATGACCTGTAACTTGCAAGGACCATAACTTGAGTTCTATAAATCTCCTTGATGTCTTCTACCACTCAAATTAAAGGTATTGAGATCCTCTACAAGTTTCATGTTGGCCAAGAATCTATTTGAAGCTTGCATTTTGACTTATCTTGCTTGGAAATTTGACCTAAACTAGGGGATTTTACACAGAAACCCTAATTTAGAAACTCCTCTTCTCTTTGATTTCTCTTGAATTCTTCTTGGCATATCTCCATATCCTTCTTTATATGTCCAATGATGAACCCCACATCTCTCCACTAGACTTGAATGCCCCTTAAATCAGTCAATTGACCTAGGGTTGACCTAGGGTTGACCCAGATGAAACCCTAGTTGACTGCCTTCAGCTATAGTTCTTGTGCTCTCATCAATGACTTGTCTCCTTCTCCAAATGACTTTCTAAGTCCTCCAAGATGTCTAGATACTCTCCATGCCTTCAACTCACAGCTCACAACCCTCTTGTTGACCCTCAGATACCCTCAGCTAGGAGATGGACTCAAGGCTTGACCTGCTGAACTCTCTGCTTTCAAATTCTTTTCTGATGACTTGAATGAGATTGAATCAGGATAATAACCTCTTGATAGGCCTCTAGAGATGAGAATAATGCTTGATCCCCTATTGAATGCCTTGCTATGCTTATGCCATGCAGATGGTTAGGCTATGTACATGACTCTATATGCAAATGCTAATGATATTAAAACATAAACCAAGTGAATAAGGTTGGGCAAATTTTAAGGTGCAACAGCTGCCCCTATTCAAGCGACTTGGACCCGATTGGGTGAAGAGCGAACAGCCTTCAAACATTCGCGGTACGAGACGGTTGAATACTAGTGAAACCAGAAATTTGCCAACCGCAAAACTAAATTGCGCTCCTGCTTGAGGAACGACATTCATCAGCTGAATATGACTGTTACGGCAACCCACTGATCTCGTGCGACCGTGCTGGGGATTGTCTTCATCGTTCTGAAAAGGATTCTATCATAACAGATTGCTTGCTTGTCCACGTTAGGACTCTGTCTGTCATCAATACGAAGAAATCTCAACTAAAACCTGTCCACGTTAGGATTCCACTTGCTGTTATCCCAGAAAAATCTCGGGAACGCCGCTGGGGATAATTCGTCTGTATTTCCATAAACTGAATCGTCCACTTTAGGAATAAAATTCTTCCACGTTAGGAGTAACACCTGTCCACGTTAGGAATAACATCGTCCACGTTAGGAGTAACATCTGTCCACGTTAAGAATCGAATCTTCTGTATCTGTCCACGTCAGGACCAAACCTTTCATCTTTCCACGTCAGGAAGCAATCTTCTTTCTACATAAGGAGAACTATATCAGTCTGTCCACGTAAGGACTCCAATACCACTTGACATGTCCGCGTCAGGACTCAATTTTCCACGTAAGGAGTACATCATTCTTCCACGTCAGGAATCAACTTTTCTTGAACCTGTCCACATAAGGACCCCAATTTTTCCATGTAAGGAATAAATCTTCTTTTGAGTCTGGTGACATCAAAACTAAACCCCTTCCACGTCAGGAATACATTCTTTCTTTCCACGTCAGGAATACAAGCCTCTTTCCACGCAAGGAACGTTATCTATTTTCCACGCAAGGAAACATAACTTTTCCACGTAAGGCAACCAATTCCTTCCGATTTGTCCGCGTCAGGACTACATTTTTCCACGTAAGGAATGCCATCTTAATCTGTCCACGTAAGGACTCCACTCTTTCCACGTTAGGAATCACCTCTTTCCACGTAAGGAATCAGCTTCTGATATGTCCGCGTGAGGACTCAAATCTTTCCCTCGTTAGGAATCTCCGTCTCTTTTCCACGTAAGGAATCTCATCTTTCCACGTCAGGAATAAGCTTTCATCTTTCCACGTCAGGAATTGAAACCTCTTTTTCCATGCAAGGAATGGACTTGTCCACGTCATGACCCTTTTTCGTCTTGATTTGTCCATGTCCGGACTCAGGCACCTTCGACCCGCTGGGGAAATAAGACTTGTCCATGTAAGGACTCACACCCTTGTCTGATCTGTCCACGTCAGGACCCATGATTTGCCAACGCAAAGAAAGATAACTGCTGAGAGGAACTGGTCCACGTCAGGGCACCAACACAAAGAGTAATTACTTTTGTCAACGTCATGACCTCCCATTCCACTAATTTTGAGAACCCGAATCTGCCCACGCTTCCCTAACCCGGGGAACTAAACCTGTCCACGTTAGGACGCCCACTCCTGAAGAAATCCCGTCAATATAGGAGTAAATTGTCCACGTCAGGACTTAGTTCTCCAATGATCCCCACCCACAAACTTCTCAGCACCAACGTGACAGCGACTTTGAGGTGGACTCTACTGGGGATATCTGGAAACCAAACTACCGGATGCCTGTTCTGATGCCCGGGGCTACTTCTGAAATTCTGGTTCATGAACCCTTGATGACAACTAACTCTGCTTGGGAATAAAGAGAGATTTATCCTGGTAACTCTGTGGGGAATACTGCCGAAACTAACATTATCATTGGATGTCTCACGCCGAAATCTTGAATATTTGGTAGTTCATTTGAGCAAGAGTTCTCTCCACCTGAACTGCTAGAGTACAGAAATTGCTTCAGCAAAATAAACGCTGAAGATAATGCCGACTCCGCCGGGGATAGCCAGATGCTACAGAATTATTCCAGCAAAATAAATGCTGTAAGAGTGAAGTCGACTCAGCTGGGAAATTAGGAACTTAAACCAAACACCTTGTTGAGGTAACCCCCTGCTGGGGGATATAACTTTGCTGGGGAACAGCAGGTATGCCAAGTGTGCTCGGACTTTCTGCTGGAAAGTGAACTGATATTACACGGTATCTTTGACAAAACAAATGACAGGACCCACCACCCACTCTACTGGGGAGAGTCTTGATCTCCGTGTTCCACTGGGAGGAAAGAACGTTTGCTGAAAGAAGAGGACTCCGCTGGGGATGGGATGATTCTGCGGGGAAAAATAACTGACTCCACTGGGGAAGAATAAATGACCTTACGGGGAAAGGGAAACTGCCTGAATACAGCTCACCAATTCGGAAATATTAATCTTCTGGGGCTGAACCACCCTGCTCGAGATAAGGAATCCTTCTGGGGGACACCACACTGCCTGCATACAGCCTACAATCTTTGAATCGTCAATTCCGTAGAGGATGAACGACTTTGCCGGATAATCCTTTTGTACAAGTTACGACTAGCTGGAGAGTTCTATCCTTCTTCAGGAAGAAACTGCATGACCTGCGCGAGGGCTGAGTCTTTAGTTATTGCAATCTTTTGATCATCTTCCTCGTACGGTTATGAGACCTGCAACAACACAAACAAGACAAGACAAGCCTATGCAACCAAATCAATTCAGGTTAGTGACGTTATTTTCAGTTAATTCAAAGCTTTAACAACTGTTGGCAAGGGCCAGTGGTTATACACATGCTAGTTTCAGTAAACTTAGGCGCTTTATCATGCACAAAACAGTAAAGAACCAACATCAAGTACTGAATAACGTATTTTATTGATTGGGCCCCTGAATGGGCGGAGTTTTGTACACGGGATGTAACTCCTGAAATGAGGAAGCTACACAAAGCAAATATACACGTACACAAGTATGCACAAGAAGCATAAATATTGACAACTTAAATTTGTACACATGTCGGCAACGGGATGCAGATGAACACCACAAACTGATCCTCTTATGACTCATCTGACTCTAATACTTTCCCGGTATCCCCACTTCTGAAGAGATTGTATCCGATAACTGGCTCCTCAAATGTATTATCCTGCATTGATGCTTATGGCAATTATCAAATTCGGACCGCAGTCATTTGCTTTTCAAATCCCTAACTTTTGCGTGAACCGCCCTTTACGGGTTTTCAGTTCACCGGGATACCCTTTTTTGCCGAAGCCGCCCAGTGTAGGTTTTCGACTTCGCGGGTGTACATTTCTTCAATTTTATCCCTAACTTTTGCCCGAACCTTTCATTCTGTTTTTGGTTCGCCAGGATGCCCCATTTTTGCCTGGACTCTCTTTTTTCTGTCCAGCGGGTCTATTTTAAGCAAAGTATTTTTTAACTGCGTCCGAATTCACAGGCGACGTGAAGTCTTCTCCGTCCATGGTGGACAACAACAACGCTCCTCCTGAAAAGACTTTACTGACAACGTATGGCCCTTCGTAGTTGGGGGTCCACTTGCCCCTGTGATCTGCTTGCGGCGGGAGAATCCTTTTCAGCACAAGGTCGCCCGTCTGGAAACTTCGCGGATGTATCTTCTTGTCGTACGCTTTCTTCATTCGGCTCTGGTACAAACGACCGTATGCTAGAGAAGCTAGCCTCTTCTCATCCATTAAGCTCAGTTGATTCAATCTGTTTGTTACCCATTCTGCCTCGTCTAGCTGAACGTCTCGCAATACCCTCAGAGAAGGGATCTCCACTTCCAATGGTAGCACTGCTTCCATTCCGTACACTAACGAGAACGGGGTTGCCCCGGTTGATGTGCGTACCGTCGTACGATAACCGTGCAAAGCAAAAGGCAGCATTTCATGCCAATCCTTATAGGTCACCACCATTTTCTGAACAATTTTCTTGATATTTTTATTGGCCGCCTCAACAGCGCCATTCATCTTGGGTCGGTAAGGAGAGGAGTTGTGATGTTCGATCTTGAAATTCTGGCAGAGCTCCTTCATCATTTTGTTGTTCAGATTTGAACCATTATCCGTAATTATCCGCTCGGGAATCCCATATCGGCAAATGATATCTCTCTTGATGAATCTGGCCACCACTTGCTTCGTTACATTCGCGTAAGACGCCGCTTCCACCCACTTGGTGAAATAATCGATTGCTACTAGGATGAACCGGTGCCCATTAGAAGCCGTCGGCTCGATCTTTCCAATCATATCGATTCCCCACATCGAGAATGGCCATGGAGATGACATCACATTTAGAGGACTCGGAGGCACGTGTATCTTGTCAGCATAGATTTGGCACTTGTGGCACTTCCTCGCGAACTTGAAACAATCAGTTTCCATCGTCAGCCAAAAGTAACCTGCCCTCAGCAGCTTTCTCGTCATAGCATGCCCCCCAGCATGCGTACCAAATGTACCTTCGTGAATTTCCTCCATGAGAAGCTTTGCCTCTTTCTCGTCTACACAACGCAACAACACCAAATCGTGGTTTCTTCTGTATAAGACGCCATCCGGATTCAAGTAAAAATTACCCGCTAATCTCCTGAGAGTCTTCTGATCTTGACTGGATGCCCCAGCCGGATACTCTTTATTCTTCAGGAAATTAAGGATATCAAAATACCACGGTTTGTCGTCAGATGCTTCATCAATAGCAAATACATAAGCTGGCCTGTCAAGCCGAGAGATAATGATTCGGGGAGCTTCGTTCCAGAAGTTGACCTTGTACATGGAAGACAAAGTGGCAAGGGCGTCAGCCATTTGATTTTCTGCCCTCGGTACGTGATGCAATTCAACCTTGTCGAAGAAAGGCAACAATCTCCTTGCACAATTCATGTAATGTATCAAATTAGGCTGCCGTGTCTCCCATTCCCCTTTTATCTGATTCACTACCAGAGCTGAGTCTCCGTATACGTCTAGATGTTTGATTCGCAAATCAATGGCTTCTTCAAGCCCCATTATACAAGCTTCGTATTCGGCCTCATTGTTGGTAACGGCAAAGGTCAATCGGGCAGTAAACGGGATATGCGACCCGTGTGGCGTGGTGATGATTGCCCCTATTCCGCTACCGTAAGCATTCACGGCTCCGTCAAATATCATCTTCCATTTGGACCCCAACTCTGGTCTCTCGTCTGGCAACGGTTCTTCACAATCTTTCATCTTTAGGTACATGATATCCTCATCAGGAAAATCAAACCTCATCGCTTGGTACTCTTCAATAGGCTGCTCCGCCAGATACTCAGACAGCACACTCCCCTTTATAGCCTTTTGCGAGACGTATTGAATATCATATTCAGTCAAGACCATCTGCCAACGGGCAATTCTACCTGACAACGCCTGCTTTTCAAATACATATTTGATAGGATCCATCTTCGAGATGAGCATGATTGTATGATTCAGCATATACTGCCTCAAACGCTTGGCGGCCCAGGCTAGCGCGCAACAAGTTTTCTCAAGCATTGAGTATCGAGATTCACAATCTGTAAACTTCTTACTCAGGTAATAGATCCCATGTTCTTTCCTCCCCGTCTCGTCGTGTTGACCGAGAACACAACCCATGCTTCCCTCAAGAACCGTCAAATACATTATCAAGGGTCTACCTGCCACTGGGGGTATTAGAATAGGAGGCTCCTGCAAATACTGCTTTATTTTATCGAACGCCTTTTGACAATTTTCGTTCCACGTTACAGCTTGATCTTTCTTCAAGAGCTTGAATAACGGTTCACACGTGGCCGTTAGGTGAGATATGAACCGGGCAATGTAGTTCAACCTCCCTAAAAACCCGCGCACCTCTTTCTCTGTTTTAGGCGTCGGCATTTCTTGAATTGCTTTTATTTTAGCAGGATCGACCTCTATTCCTCTTTCGCTTACGATAAACCCCAGCAGCTTACCCGATCTCACCCCGAAGGTGCATTTATTAGGGTTCAGCCTTAGCCTGAACTTCCTAAGCCTTTTAAACAACTTCAACAGATTCACCATGTGCTCTTCCTCCGTCTGGGATTTGGCAATCATATCGTCAACATAAACTTCGATCTCTTTATGCATCATGTCATGAAAAAGAGTAGTCATCGCACGCTGATATGTCGCCCCAGCATTTTTCAAACCGAAGGGCATCACTTTGTAACAAAATGTTCCCCAAGGTGTTATAAAAGTAGTATTCTCCATATCCTCTGGCGCCATTTTAATCTGATTATAGCCTGAAAAACCATCCATGAAGGAGAACACGGAGTACTGAGCAGTATTATCAACTAACACGTCAATGTGAGGAAGTGGAAAATCGTCTTTTGGGCTTGCTTTATTCAAATCTCTATAGTCTACGCACATTCGAACCTTGCCATCTTTCTTTGGCACTGGTACGATGTTGGCAACCCATGAAGGATACTTCGTCACAGCCAGGAAACCAGCGTCCCACTGTTTCTGAACTTCCTCTTTGATCTTCATTGCCATATCTGGTCGAGTTCTGCGAAGCTTTTGTTTGACCGGAGGGCAATCTTCTTTCAGTGGCAGGCGATGCACGACCATATCTGTATCGAGCCCTGGCATATCCTCATACGACCAAGCGAATACATCACTATACTCTTGGAGCATTTCAACCAGTCTTCGCTTGACATCACTCTGCAGTGCGGCTCCAATACGAATATTTTTCTCAACCCCTTCCGACCCCAAGTTGATAATTTCGATGACCTCATCGTGAGGCAGAATGGTTCTTTCCTCTTGCCTTACTAACCAAGACAGTTCTTCAGGAACGTCGCTATCTTCGACAACCTCTTCTTCGGCCTGGAATACCGGGTGATCGAAGTCGGGACGAGTCATAGGTGGTTCAAGGATGTCATCTGAAAATGTTATCCTGCAAAAGGAATGGTTAAGTGCTTCAAAATGCATATAAAGCGAATAACCACGTTGCCATTTTATTGAAAAATATAAAACAAGAAAGACAGGGATTACAGTATTTGCACATGAAAAACGCCATTTATTTAATGATTGACACGCAATGTTTATAACAACACAGCCCTAAGCAAATCCTGATGCCCCGGGCAAGACATCAGATTATTCAACAATTAATAAAGCAAAGCATTACTGTTTAAAAGTCACAGGAACAAGCTCCTGAATAGACCAGTTGCACAGTCCTTGTCCTGGCGTGCTTGGCTGAATCCAGGCATCCATATCACAGTCGCTGTCTCCTTCATCAGACTCCGAAGCAGCATTGACAGTTTCGTGACATACCCCACTGGCAGAGATGGTGATTGGTCTTCTGAAATGGGGTGCCCCCCCGGAAGGAGTTGATGACGACGGTTGGTACCCCAGCCCGAACCGGTCCATCTTCACAGGAATGTCCAGCACTTTGCCCCAGCCCTTGGCTTCTCCTGCTTCCACCAGAGCTTGAGCCTCTTTATACGACGAGACGGCTATCTCCGGCACTTTGCTCGGCCCGGGACCTTTGCCCTTGATGCACAAGCCTTCGAATGCCTGGCAGGGCGTTTCGTGGATCTCTCCGTCGACTTCCACATATTTAAATGAAGATAGATGGCTGACCAGGATGTCCTCTTCTCCGCATACGGTGACTACGCTGTCTCCGACCATATATTTCAACTTCTGATGTAGGGTAGACGTAACTGCCCCCGCCCCATGAATCCAAGGCCTTCCCAGCAGGCAGCTGTACGCAGGCTGTATATCCATGATATAAAACTCAGTTGCAAACACTTCCGGCCCCACTTGCAGAGGCAAAGTGATTGATCCAAAGACTGTTCTCCGCGTGCCGTCAAACGCTCTGACTACCAAATCACTGGGTGTGCACAGGATTCCTCTAACATCCAGCTTCATCATCGCCTTCTTGGGTAACACATTCAAAGATGACCCGGTGTCAACCAAGACGTGGGACATTACCGATCCTCTACACTCAACAGATACGTGTAATGCCATATTATGATCTCTCCCTTTCGGAGTCAAGTCAAAATCGGTAAAGCCCAAGTTGTGGCCTGCATTCACATGTGCCAGCACTCCTTCTAGCTGATTTACGGAGACGTCTTGGGGTACAAAAGAGGTGTCCAGGACTTTCAGCAAAGCATTTCTGTGAGCTTCCGAACACAACAGCAATGACAGAATAGATATTTTGGACGGTGTCTGCTGCAGATGCTCTACAATCTTGTAATCACTTTTCCGAATCAAGCGCATGAACTCTTCTACATCCTTCGATGCTGCTTCTTTTTCACTTGCTTGCACCGGAACATTTTCAACCACTTTCCCTTTTCCTTTCGCTAGTCTTTCAGCCTCCACTTCAGGAGATATAAAGATCCTGCCGCTCCTCGTCATGCCTCCTGAACCAACAACATTATCCACAGTCTCCGCTGGCTGCTTGTTAACATCAATTTTTATCCCGTCACAATATACTTCCAACCCATATGACCATGGGACTGCTTTCGTGTTCTCGTACGGGATTGGCCCGGCCTTAGTTATGGTGATCGGTGGTCGTTGAGCTGGTGCCGCGATAGTGATCGTCTTCCGAGGAATCGTTACCGTGGCCACATCACTCCGATTATCCACTACTGCCCCCGCAGGCTCGTCAGTTGCCGCTCGATCAAACTGCAATATGCCTTCGTCAATTAAAGCCTGAATGCCCTTCTTCAAATCCTCACACCCCCCAGCTAGGGTCCAACAGTCTAAGCAATACTCGTTACATCCTGGGTAAACACCTCCTTGTAACAGTCGGCTCTTTATCTCGCTCAGCGGCGTCTTCAAATCTTCAACATTCATAATCAGATTCAGACCTTCCTCAGTCAGAACGGCGTTTGCCCCGTGATTAGGCATGGGTTTCTGGACTATATTCGGACCTGCCGTTCCGAAATTGATAGTCTTATTGTCCAAAAGATCCTGCACAACATGCTTAAAAGCATGGCAACCTTCTATATCGTGACCCGGGGCCCCAGAATGAAACTCACAGTGCCGGCTTGCATCGTAACCAAATGGGGGAGCTCCCGTTATCGGTGCCAGAGTTCTTTTCTCTACTAGATTCAATCCCAACAATGTCTGCAACAAATCGGCATATGTCGAGGGAGGCTTCTCAAACACTCTTCTTGGTTTACTACCCTGGAATCTTCGCTGAGCTTGCTGTGCCCCCTGCTGAGGCTGCTGCTGCTGTTGCATTGGTTGCTGCTGAACCGGTTGTTGTTGCTGGAGTGGTTGTTGCTGATAGGGAATAGTAACACTCGCCACCTGCTGCGGCTGACGATATTGACCTCGTCCCCTGCCTCGGCCCCGGCCTCGGCCTCCAAATACTGCGCTTGCCTCTCCCTGACGGCGCCCACCATAAGCTTTCCTATTACTGCCAGATGCAGTTGATTCCTCGACTTGGAACTTTCCTTGCTTGATGTTACGTTCAATCTTTTCCCCCATCAGAATTAGGTCTGAAAAACTGGCCAGAGACGTGTGAAACAGCATGTCATGGAACAGCCCTGTGAATGTGCCGACAAACATGTCATTCATTTCCTTATCTTCCACCGGAGGACGGACCCTGGCAGCCATATCGCGCCACCTTTGCGCATACTCTTTAAAACTCTCCCCCTTCTTTTGCGACAGCCCGACCAACTGGACCCGATTGGGTGCCAAGTCGCTGTTATACTTGTAATGGGCTACAAATGCCTCTGCTAATTGCTTCCACGTCTTGATATCAGTTGGCTCCAGCCCCATGTACCACTCTAGGGAAGGACCCGACAGACTATCCTGAAAGAAATGCATTAGCATTCTTTCATCAGTTGAGTATGCAGACATCTTTCTGTAATAAGCTCGTACATGCACTTTTGGACATGTGTCTCCTTTATACTTATCGAACGCAGGAGCTTTGAATTTAATTGGCACCCTCAAGCCAGGTACCAAGCCCATTGTTGCCATGTCCAATCCCACAGCACTTTGGTTTAGGACTCCCCTCATCTGCTCTTCCAGCATTCTGATCTTCTGGGAGTCATCCATCGGTCCTTTAAAACCTCCTCCGGAGAAGGCGTCCTCCTGCTGATCTTCTTGCCACATACCGTTTCCAGCCCCATACCCATCATATCCATTATTACGCCCAGCTCTGATCTGATTCATCCCCGGACCTCGGCCTCTGTTGCCGTACCCTTGAGCACCTCCAGCAGGACCAAACGCCATAAATCCAGTACCGTTTCCGTTTCCAAAGCCTCCGTAACCCTGATTGGTCGCACCATAACCATCCTGCCCAAAGCCTTGAGCATTAAAGCCATACTTCCCAGTGTTATCGAATCCCTGATCGTTGAACCCGAATCCAGCATTGACAAAGCCGTTGCCTCCCATATTGTCACCCAGATTGACATCCCCCAGCCCAACGTTGTGGACAGCAGTCTCGTTTCCAACTCCGACGTTACCATTTACAGCAGCGGTAGCGTTGTTAATATTAGCAGCAGGTGTGTTGATCACAGGCGGAGCCACTGGCGTGGGAGTACCGTCTCCATGAACAGTATCAACCCGTACAGACTGATGATCTTCATTACCATGACCAGCGTTTCGGGCCAACAGAGGCTGGACCATGGCCTGCAAATTCTCCTGCCCTTTTGCTATAGCTTCCATGGTCTGCATGAAGAGAGCGAGCTTCTCGCGCACATCTTGCATCTCGTTCTGCATTTGATCCATGATTCTTTGACAATTGGAGCGGGTAGAATAGCGGTGCGGATGTTGATCTGCAATCCTGTTAAGTACCTGGGAAAAGCAGGAAATAAGACACTATTCAAAGATTACCTGTAATGCAATATGAATGCAATGCAATGTGTCTGTGCATTAGGGAAATTCATTCCCCCAGTTCTAGTGTGAAGGTGCCAGTGCGGTGATAGTGATGACAATAGGAATATCGAAGCTGAATCATAGAAAGCCTCATATATTGCAGGGAAAATCAATAAGCCCAGGGTACAATATCACTGAGAGTACAAAGAAGGCATGACCTCAACCAACAATCCTGGTGATGGTCAGCACAAGTTACTACATGAAATGATCAAATCCTCCCAAAAGTCTGATACTCTTCTATCAACTTCTTGGTCTCCGGATGGCTTGGTCGATCAAGCAGCCCTTCAACAAGTTGGTTTCTCCTCTTAAGGACACGGCGTACGTCTTCAGCAGTTTCTTCCCATGTTGCTTCTACGAAGCAATCCTCTAGCTTTCGTTTCTGAGACACCGCTTCATCTCTGGATTTGATTGCCTTGTTCAGTGCATGCTGGACACTATACCGGGTCATCACTTCCTCCTCACACTTCTTGATGCTAGACTTCAACTTCTCTTCGAGGTCGGAAATTTGCTGCTTCAGCTTATCTTCCCTCTTCTTATTGTTGGTGAGAGTAGCATTCCAAGTCTTGTTGCAAGAGGAGATTTCTCGGTGTGCTGCGTCGAGCGCCTTCTTTTTGGCCTCCAGCATGTCATGGGAGCTTCTGAACTCTTGCCCCAGACGTTCGCGCCTTTTCTTTTCCTCAGTCAACTCAGCCCCTAGTCTGTTTACTAGCTCGATCTGCTGTTGGAAAGCATACACAGCCTTGTTTTTCTCACTGCGTATCTGAGCTAGCTCCTGCTCTAACCCTTCGTTGATCTTCATCAAGGCTTCTTTTTCTCTCACAATTTGCTCATAGACTTCCCTAGAAACGGTAGTTGGCTCCGCTACCGGAATAGGAACAAGGATTGGTACATCTGGAAATGGCATTCTCAACTGACTAGCCCTCTCCTGAATCCAAACTTTATAAGGTGCATAGGCCTGGCAATCGTTCTTACCTAACAGTGGCTTCCCTCTGCGGTTAATACGCGTCCAGGCATGTTGCAACTTGGCTAATAACTCCCCCTTCACGTCACCTGCGAAGTATAGAGATTCCTGTACTTCTTCCTCCTGAGGTGGATTCTTCAGCGCATACCCAAACTGACGAATGAATAGAGAGGGGTTGTAATTGATACACCCCTTTCTTCCTATCAACGGCACATTAGGGTACCCAGAACAACTGAAGATGAGCTCAGATCCCAACAGGTCTCGATCAAACCACACAACGTCTTCGGAATATAGCCTCATCAGGCGCTCTGACCAACTGGCTGAGGTTGCACTATCTGCAAAGGGTCCCTTCATAGGGAGATGACTTTTGAACCACATATTCAACAGAGGAGTACAGCAGTAAACAACTTTCCCCCTTCGGTTTTCGTTCTTGTAGTGCAATGAGTGGTAGAAGTCTCCGATCAACGTTGGCACTGGATTGCCGGCAGCGAACAGATAGAAAGCATCCAAGTCTACGAAGTTGGGTAAGTTAGGGAACAGCACAATTCCATAAATGCATAGAGCCAAAATAGCGTTGAAAACCACCCAACAACCGCTCTTGGCGTACTCTTGAGCTTTGCCAACCAGAAAATCTAGAGAGAAACCGGGAACCCCAAGCCAAGAAGTCACTAATAACTCAGCAGCATTCATATGCAAGGCTTTGGCTAAGTCCTCCAACTTGGGCTCAGCAGCAGAGTGAATAAAGGGAACCTTGTTCTGCACGGGAAGCTCAGTAAACTCCACACACTCCTCAATAGTAGGTCCTAGAATGAAGTCAGCAAAAGTAAAGCATCTCAATGCGGGGTCATAGAACTGCATCAAGGTGTATAGCCCGTTCATCTCATCAGCAGTGGGCTTACAGACTAATCTCAGTAATCTCCCATGACTCATTCTAAAGCTTCTTCTAACCTCCTCATCAGCGAGAGATATCAGACCAAGCAAAGAAGTAATATCAGGTGAAGGCAGCTTGTACGCAACTGTTTTCCTCAAACCAGCCATAATCAATACTTAGAAGTCTGGGCACTAGAACTAGGGAAATGCAAATGCACCTGCAGCACAGACACACGTTAGTGAAATGCAAATGGTAATGGATATGCAGGCAATGCAATGCAAGTAACATGCAACAGGGACCAAAGCTGTAGCTGAATAGCCTGAACCCAATCAAGAAATCTCAGATAGACCCTCCAGAAGTCCTCAAACCCTGGTCTCAGATAGACCTAACACAAAGCTCCATTACTGGTCTCTGATGGACCTCAAACCATAGCTTCCACTGGTCTCTGACAGACCTCAAGACTCTCAACTGGTCTCTGACAGACCTCCTAACTCTCCATAAATACCCAGGATCTCTGATCAAGAAATAACCGGTAGTCTGAAGGTCTAGTTACCTGCATAACCCCAAATCCCCTCACAGGTGGGTGGCCCTATAACTGGCACAAGGTACGGCATCCTATGCGGTCGTCGGCGTCACAGACTTTCAGGGTTGATGATACGATTCCCAGAAGGAGTGGCATCATCAAATCCTGAAGAGGCCTCACTTAGCCAACTTCCAAATGATCGGTTCCCGGAGTCGACAATTCAGCTGACCAACAACCCCTTCGACCCAAAGGGTAGAAAAAGAAGCCAACCAGAAGAACCTCGTCCGAGTGTAGATTTCATGAGACACTAATGCAAGCAAAGCCGGCACGCGCCCACTACTTTCTACTCTAATTCTAGGTGCACTCAAGCCCAGGTCCGGCTTCTCACTCAATATCAGAACACCCATCACACCCCAAATACAGCAATAATAATCAATATACAAAGCTGAAAATACAAGGTTAGAAATATACAATAACTCCATACAAAATCCTCGACGGGAAAACAAGCGCTAGGATTGACTCGCTCAAAGGGACGTTGGATCCCAAATGCATAAGAACCATTGCAGCTCTTAGCAGCCAGGGGACGTTGGATCCCCAGCAGAGTCGCCAGCTGTCGCTACTGCGAAAATCGGCGCCGGCTGAACAGAAGAGTCGCCACCGTGCGTTATTTATCCCACGGGAGGGAAAGGAAACACTCAGAGTAAACCTCGCACAACACGGGAAAGGTATGGTCGTCGCAACCAAAACCTGGATTCGGGAGTCGGTTACGCAAGGGGAAGGTATTAGCACCCCTCACGTCCGTCGTACTCGACGGGATCCACGCTTGTTTTCGGGTATGGATTGTTATTCTATCTAAACTAAAGGTCTGGGGTTAAAAAAGAAAATAAAATGAAAATAAAAATGACTCGGCAAAGTATCGCACTTTATGCCTACGTATTCCCGCCTGGAACGAGAAATCAGAGTCAACGTAGTTCGCCTACCTACGGGAAAGGAGGGGAAGGTTGCTCGCTAGGATATCGCATCCTATGCTTACGTACTTCCACACGGCATGAAAGATCAGAGCAAACGTAGTTCGGGCCACGTACGACACAAGTCTGTCCTTGATTGATTTTATTCCTTCTGAAAAAGGTTTTTTTTTTTATTAAAAGTCCACGGCGGACAAAAATGACGTTTTGATGAGTTCACATTCTTTTACGAAAGAAGTGTCTTTTATTGTGTTTGAAATCTTTATGTGTTTTTCTGTTTGTTTTGAGAAAGAAAGAGACAGAACTCTAACCTACGGTTGCGAAGGGAAACAAACTAACCTAATGTTATCATGCATGGGTTAAGACCTAGTGTCTATCATGCTCCTCTCTTGCACAGAGAGAAATAGAGATCCTACGGGATAGGCAGAAACAGAAACAACATCATATATATACAGTAAAACAGTAAAATGCATGAATGCAGCAATACAAGCGAGGCAAGGGAGTCCCACTCAACCTCGAACCTAGAAAACAATAGGCAAAAGTGAACAGACTTCACTTTCAACCCAACAGGGTAAACAGCAAACAATACAGGCCGGAAAACCAATCAATACATCAGAAATGAAATACAACAACAAAAGAAACAGCATCAGCAGCTCTGAATCAACATCTGGCTCCAAGTAATCTCCAATCAGCTATGGGTTTCAACAAGCATCAATCTCCATCTTCATGACCTTCAGGCAAGGGCTTTGATCATCTGTCTTCCATCTGCAATGGCTTTCCTTCATGTCTCAAACTCCCAGGAGCAATATCAGTCAACAAGATGAAGTGAATGAATGTTAGACAGTCAATTACCTACCAAGGGTGGTTCATTAACTGTTAACATTATATAGACAATTTTCCCTCAAAAGTTCTATCTTTCAAATACATTCACTGATCCTTCCAAAGGAAGAAGGTGGATATTTGAAAGAGACTTTGAATCATAGAGAAAGGATAGAGGCAAAGAAAGCCATCTATGTTTGAGAAGCAAGCTTTCTAATCTAGAGCTCTGCCTAGCTCCTAAACCCTAGTCTCCTCAGCAGCTGCTAGCAAGAACCTCCTCAACTTTTGACAAATGATCTTAAATCACTGGATCTCCAATGGTCCTCATCTCCTCAAGTCTTCAGCTTCCCCAAGTTCCCCAGACAAACCCAATACCCAAACAAGCAAGCAACAATCCCCAGAGGGCACACCACACCAGTCAATCAGATATACAGTATAATAATAGCAGTAGGGGAATCCTGACTTTTCCTAAGGGGATCTAATAACTAACCATAGCCCCTATAGTCCCATAGCTAACCTATTCAATTTCTAAGTCCTAAGGGAAGTGAATCAAATCTCCTAAGTCATTACCTAAAAAAACCCTAGTTTGTTCATATTATTCACACCTACACTAAGCACCTAAAATTAATTTCTAAAAATGGGAACTAAATTGAATCTACAAGTTAAATGTCTAATCTAAACAACCTAAAAAGAATGAACAAAAAATATGAAAGTATCTAATAGAACAAAAATTGATAAAATCATGCATGAAATGAAACTATTTAAAATGTCACTTATTTAGAAAATATGGGAAAAATATCAAATAAAAAATAAAATGCAATTTTTATTTTTTAGAATTTTCTAGACATCCTAAAGAAAATAATGCAAAAAGAATGAATTAAAAATGATTTTTTAGCTATTTATTATGAATTTTAGAAGATGCATAAAAAATTAAAGAAAATAAAAGAAAATAAAATGAAATAAAATGGAGAGGGTGTGAATAGCAGGGATAACACGTTCAAGGCATTGGGCTTACTAAAATGGGGGGTGTGGATAGCGCTCTGAGCCCAACCCCCCAATTAATGAAACGCAGCGTTTGGTCCTAGCTCAGCCTTTCCCTCACAAACGAAGTTTAAATCTCATCCGTTGGATCCAAGGTCAGTCAACTGGTCAAAAGGTGATCTGAGGGTGATAAGATCGTCTTCCTCCTTGGTTCAGGGCTTGGAGGGAACTCCATGGATGAACACACCAACTGCTCCATACCCTAACTCCCTCGATTCTCCATGGAATGCCACCATATAAAAACCAAATCCACTCCAAAACTTACCAGGAATCCAACCATGGTATCACAACTAACTGAAATCTCCCCTAACCCTAAACCCGATAGCTACCTTCAAGAAAAGATCAAGAACTGATTCTCACTATCTTCAAAATTGATGGCACAAGCATGTTCCTCTCTTCACCTAGATCATTTCCCCCTAAAGAGCTAAGATTATCATTCAATATCGAGGGAGTTCTTGGTCCACACAGAAATGGTGCCTCTAACAAAATCATCACTAAATGACCTCTAACATTCCAGAAAGCTTCCCCTAATGATTTCTAACCATTCTAACCGACTAATTCTAATCAATTCTACTTAAATTAAGGTGCACGAAGAAATTTACAAACCTGGTGAAATGAGATGAACAGATGGTAGAATTCTTCAAATCAATGCCTGAATTTCTCCAGAATCATTCAGTGATCCATCTTCTAGCTTCTGTATGCAAAAAGGAAGGTTGAAAAGCTCTGAATCTTGGAAATGGATCTGAAGCTGCAAGCTGCCAAACTCAAGATACAGAACACGATTTGGACTTGAATTCCCTCTGATTTTGATTGTCACACCCTCAATGATGATGATAGAATTGAACCAGATCAAGAAATTGAACAGAATGGAGAAGAAATGAAGAATTGGAAAATGACTTGCTATGGAAGAACTTTGATTTCAATCTCTCTTTCTGCAGCAATTCTCTCTAACCCCTGCATCTGAACACACTCCAATCCATATATAGATGATGTTAGAATCATCCAGAACCAACTGGAATCTTCCTATGAGAAATTGAGTTTCTCATGTCATGACTTTTTCATTTCATGCTATGCATAGTTCAGTCTAAGTTCTCCTTGTTACAGCCCATGATTATCAATTGAAAATCTCCCCAAATGGTATTTTGAACATGTTGAAAAGCCTTGCAAGCTTGTGTGCTAATCCCTTATGTGAGTTGGATGTGTAACTTGAATTATAAGCAATCTATGGCAAATCCCAAATTATGACCTCAAATCCAAAATCTAATAATGCCAATGATCACAAAATATGTTTTCTAGTCAAAATGATATGTCACTTGCCTCATTTTGATCATGTAGTATAAAATTCCCAAAAATGGACATTTCATGTATTAAATTTATGCCTTTTTTAGGTCATTTCTACAAGCATGAGTTACAAGCATTTACAAACTTACATGGCCTTCTTTCTTGACTTAAAATCACATTTTGAACAACTTTCATGTTTTGAGTTTTTCCATTTGAGGCTTGGAAATAGGAGATATGGCCTTTGCTTAAAAAATGACCTATAACTGACAAATGACCAAAATACCCTTTGCTTGCCAAGACCATAAGTTGAGTTCCACAAATAATATGAAGGCATACCATACCATTCTAGAAAGCTAAGACAATGAGGAACAATTCTTATGTTGACCAGAAATTCATTTGAAATCTCCTTGAGGGGTAAAAATTGTTTGGAAGTCAAGTCACTTTCACAGACAAGATTTCAGATACCTCAGATGACCTGTAACTTGCAAGGACCATAACTTGAGTTCTATAAATCTCCTTGATGTCTTCTACCACTCAAATTAAAGGTCTTGAGATCCTCTACAAGTTTCATGTTGTCCAAGAATCTATTTGAAGCTTGCATTTTGACTTATCTTGCTTGGAAATTTGACCTAAACTAGGGGATTTTACACAGAAACCCTAATTTAGAAACTCCTCTTCTCTTTGATTTCTCTTGAATTCTTCTTGGCATATCTCCATATCCTTCTTTATATGTCCAATGATGAACCCCACATCTCTCCACTAGACTTGAATGCCCCTTAAATCAGTCAATTGACCTAGGGTTGACCTAGGGTTGACCCAGATGAAACCCTAGTTGACTGCCTTCAGCTATAGTTCTTGTGCTCTCATCAATGACTTGTCTCCTTCTCCAAATGACTTTCTAAGTCCTCCAAGATGTCTATATACTCTCCATGCCTTCAACTCACAGCTCACAACCCTCTTGTTGACCCTCAGATACCCTCAGCTAGGAGATGGACTCAAGGCTTGACCTGCTGAACTCTCTGCTTTCAAATTCTTTTCTGATGACTTGAATGAGATTGAATCAGGATAATAACCTCTTGATAGGCCTCTAGAGATGAGAATAATGCTTGATCCCCTGTTGAATGCCTTGCTATGCTTATGCCATGCAGATGGTTAGGCTATGTACATGACTCTATATGCAAATGCTAATGATATTAAAACATAAACCAAGTGAATAAGGTTGGGCAAATTTTAAGGTGCAACACAAGTTTCACTCCAACTTGCATGAAGGGTTGGATAGGTTGATTCAAGAAATGTAATGAAGAACCACTGCAAACAGAAGCACATAGGTCCATTGAAGATCACTTGTAGCAAGTACCAAGGCTTGGATTGGAGAAGAAACACCATAGCCATCATCACTTGCAAGGTATGCGTTTTCTCTTGAATCTCATTATTTATGCATAGTTAAGGTTTGTTGTTAGGGTAAGCATGATAGAGACCAATTAGGGATGAATCGTGATGAGTATGAGAGCATTCCATGGAAGTTTGTTGTATGGCCGTTTCTGTTTAGGGAGCAAGAACTCACGCCTTAGTGTACTATAATCTTAGTTCTTTAGCTTAGTGTAATCCTCATAAGATGTAGATCATTCTAGGTTAATATGAGCCCATTCCATTTCCATGCATATCCATGTGAAACAAATGGTACCAGACCTTGCGCGCTTTGTAACTCTTTGTGGAGTGAGTCTTAATGAATTCTTTGGACATGGCTGTGTAGAGGGCAGTGAGAGGATCAATTTTGTTTTTTGGATCGAGTTAAATGGTGGAGAGATGAGAGGGCTATGGATGATGGAAGATTCATGTATGGGGACTGCATTCATGAAACCCTAGGTGTCCAAGGTAGAAGACACAATCCTCATCGTTGATTCATGTTGAATATTGGACTTGGTCTTTTAATCTCACGGCCCAAATCACTTGAAGAAACAGAGGGAAAAAATTCAAACCAAAGCGCCGTCGTTTTGATTAGTAGTAGCGCCTGGGCTTATCCCATGTTCTACTCGCACCCCCCCATAATCAGCCCATCTTGAAAACCAACCAGCGTGTCCTTCTATTTGCACCCCCATCCCCTTTATTTTGTTTTCTTTTATTTTTTATTCTTTTAATATTTTCTTGTTCTCTAAAAATTCATATAAAATAGGAAATTTAACATTTTTTAATTCTTCTTTTTTCTACATGTTAATAAACCTGTCTAGAAAAATATAGATAAATAAAATGTCCATTTTATTTTCTTTTCATATTTTTAATAGATTTTTCTTTTAAATAGCTTTTATAATGTTTAGTTTGATATCATGATTTTGTAGAATTTCTTTTAGGACCTTCCTTTAGTCTTTTTAATCCATTCTTTTTTGTGTAATTAGATATCGAACTATAGTTCCCCATAGGATTTATTTCTTGATTTTTAGATTAAATTTTGATTAGTTTAATTAGGGTAGCTTTAGGGTATCCTGATTATGGTTTAGGTTGTGCATAGGTAAAGTAATTCATTTTCTTTAGATAGTTTTGTCTTGATTTTTGGGTAGAAGCATATGTGGATGTCATGGGTAGATGTTGAGGACCCTTGTGAATAATTGATAGATTTTTCCCCTTTGGTTTAGTATTTTTAGATATTTTCTGAAGTTAGCTGTTGATTTTGTCTGTGTTGTGGTTATTTGTTTATCTCTGGGGTTTGTTTTGGGGAATTGGTTGTGGGGCTTGTGTTGTCTTGAAGATCTTGTTGGAGAGCATGATGAAGTGAAGATTGTAGATCAAGACTCAGAGACCCAGAGCTTGGCTTGTTCCCTGTCTGTGAGGTTTGAGATCCTGAAGTTTGAAGGAAGTCCATGGTACTTTCCTGAGGAAGGCACTATGAATGACCTTCATTCTTTCTTCTCACCTCTTTCTTAAGTATCCAATGATGTTGGAGCCAACTTGCGAGTTTAATTTCTCCTGAGGAGGAATGTAAACTGATCACCTGTTGTTGAGCCACATGGGATACACTTCCTAAGTGGAAGCCTCCTAGTACTTTCCTGAGGAAGGTCCTATGGGTCTATTCACTTAGTTCCATTAGTTTGTCTAGGATTTCTCAAGTATCCAATGATGTCGGAGCCAGCTTGTGAGTTTAGTTTCTCCTGAGGAGGAATGTAAACTGATCACATGTTGTTGAGCCACATGGGATACAACTCCTAAGTGGAAGCCTCCTAGTACTTTCCTGAGGAAGGTCCTATGAGTCTATTCATTTAGTTCCACTAGTTCAGATAGGATTTCCTAAATATCCAGTGATGTTGGAGCCTGCTTGTGAGTTTAGTTTCTCCTGAGGAGGAATGTAAACTGATCACAGTGGTTGAGCCACATAGGGAATGACTCCTGAGTATACACCTCCTAGTGCTTTCCTGAGGAAGATACTATGAGTCTGCTTACTTAGCTCCCTTTCTCTGGCAAGCTTGTTCTGAAGCTTGAAGATTGGGATTGATTTTGGTTAGGTTTTGCTTTAGGGCTTTGCTTAGATTTGATTCAGATTCTGAGTTAGGGTTAGGATTAGAGAATAGATGATTCTTTCTCAAGCATGTGTTTTTGTTTGCCTGATGGCACTTCATTTCTTTTATCTGTTCATTGCTTGATAGCATGTTGTTTATCTTCAGTATGATTACTGTTATTTCATGACTGGCTTGAGGTCGAGACGAGCTTGTGGAGGCTGAAGCCCCACACACATTTCCTCCCTCACTTGCATTGCATGCATTTTACTGTTAAAGCTGATGCTTTTGTCTGTTTTGGTGTATCATTGACATGATCCCTTAGGACTCTCATTTCCTCTGATGAGGATTTGATGATAGACTTTTAGGTTGAAACCTATGCATGACAACATCTAGGAGTTCCCTGTTCAAACCTCAACCATAGGATGAATCCATGGCATGACAACAGTAGGACTTGATAGTCTCCCTCCTAGTTGGGCCTGTTCTCTTCTCATCTCGAAGCAGTTTAAGATACAGTAATCATGAATGATTTCTTTCGTACGTTACGAGCCTTAAGCTATCTGAGAAAGGACGCCTTCACTCTCAGGTCATAGTCTCTAGTACGGTTGAGATCGCAAACATAATAAAAAAACACTTCTTTTAGGAGATAACCCGTAATTTCCCGAACTACGTTTGCTCTGATCATTCATACCAGATGAAAGTACGTAGGCATAGGATGCGATGTCCTAGAGAGCAACCTTTCCCCCATAACCCGTAGTAGGCCGAACTACGTTGACTCTGATTTCTCGTTCCATACGGGAATACGTAGGCATAAAGTGCGACGCTTTTCCGAGTCATTTTCTTTTCTTTTTCAGCCAGCCTTGATAGGTAGATAGATTATAACCAACCCGTCCAAGTAAACAAACAAGCGAGGATCCCGTCGAGTACGACAGACGTGAGGGGTGCTAATACCTTCCCCTTGCGTAACCGACTCCCGAACCCAGACAATGGTTGCGATGACCTTGTCTTACCCTTATTCGTCAGGTTTTTCCGATCGTTTCCTTTCCCGCTCTGAGGGATAAATAACGAAAGGTGGCGACTCTTCTGTCATGCCGACACCTTATTTTCGCGCAAGCGACAGCTGGCGACTCTGCTGGGGACCGAACCCAGAATCTCTGGTTCTCCGGTTCCCTATGAGAGTCAATCCTATCGTTTGTGTGTTTGCTTGTTGGGTTGCGTTTATTTATCGCATTTTTACTTCCCGCATTTTACTTCCCGCATTTTATTTCCCGCATTTTATTTCCAGTTTGATATGATTATCTGTGCTGCTGTGGGAGAGGGATGTTATTGTGAGTGAAAAGCCGGACCTGGGCTTGAGTACACACCTAGATATAGTTGCGGAGAAGTAGTAGACGAACCTGTCTGCTGAGCAGGCACAGTTCCCTACGAAAATCTGCGCTCAGACGAGATTCTTGCAGAGGTGCTCCTTTCCGGTCCTGAGGATCTGAGGGGAGTCCAGACGTGAGGATTGTCGACTCTGGGGACCGATCATTTGGAAGTCAGCTAAGAGAGGCCTCTTCATGACTTGACGATGCCACTCCTTCTGGGAATCGTATTGTCACTCATGAAAGTCTGTGACGTTGATGACCGCATAGGATGCCGTACCTTTGTCCGTGGATTAGGTCCATACCTGTGAGTGGGGTTGGGATATTGCAGGAAACATTGACCTGCAGACTACCTGGTTTTCTTGGCAGTGAATCAGTTATGTTGGGTTCTCAGTTGCAGATATGTTCTCGACAGAGCGAGTTGTTGATCAGAGGATTTTCATCATGTTTGTCTGTTCTTGATAGAGCAGGCTTTGGTCAGAGTATTGTTATCAGAGGTTTGTCCTGAATGGAGCAGATTTTGAGTGAGGTCTGAAGATCTCATCAGCAGCTGTGTGTTTGTTCTTGAGAGGGCAGATTTTTGATTTGGGGTCTGAAGACTTCATCACCGTATATCTCTTGATCTTGCATCCCGGGGTCTTTGTTATCAGGCACTTATTCTTGTCAGGGCAGAATTTTGATCTCGATCCTATCAGATGGTTATTCTCAGCAGATCAGATCAGTGGTTTTACACCGGGGTTTCCTTAGTGATTGTTGACACCGAATCTCCACAGCAGCCACCTGGATATATTGTTGCATGCCTGCATTTTGCATTAGTTTGCATAATCATTCGCATTCCATTGGCGTGTGTCTGTGACAGGTACCGTTCCCCGATCCAGGATCTCTCGCCTCTTATTACATTACTGCAGCCTCTCTCAGCAAGACTGTTGCGTACGAGTTCTCGGTCCTTGATGTGTCGAATCTGACTATTGCTATGTATATGTGAGGTTACTGTTTCCATGATTGGGCCCAGATTCCTCTCCTTATTATTGTCAGCACTGGTACTAAGGCGCCAGGATCGGGGGAAATCTCTCAAGCACACAGACACACGCATACATCTGCATAAAGCATTTTGCATGACATACATTCTGTTGCCTTTCCTAACCTTTAATGTTGACAGGTTTTTCAGGTACACAGGTTCCGAGCTGCTTTTGATCTCCAGGATTGATCAAAGACTCATCCACCGCTACTCAACTCGCGCTAATCAGACAAGGATAATGGACCAGGTACAGTCAGATGTTCAAGAGCTCCGTGAACGGATGGATCGTTTTATGGAGCTGATGCAAGTAGTTGCGAATGGGCAAGACCAGCTTCGTACTTTGGTTCAACCTCTCATCTCCAGGGTTGACAGTAATGGAATACTTCACGGCGGGGCCGTGCCCACTCCTCCTCCAGGGGATACTCCACAGAACGTTGTTCCTGCTGCCGGGGGCAACGGCAATGCTAACGGCAATCTGATGACTAATATCGGGCTCAACGTGGCTGGCGTCGGCAATGGTAGTTTGGGAGCCAATGTTAACATAGGGCCGGTCAACGGCAATGCTGGTGCAGGAAATCTGTTGGTGCCTCAACCGTGGCTGGAGGACCATCAGGATGACATATTCTCTCAGAGAGGTGTAGAAGCAGAGTTGAATGCTGAGGCTCGACTCAGGTTCAAGGCGCTGGAAGACAAGATGAGAAACATAGAAAATCAGAACACATTGGGCGTAGACATGTCCAACCTCGGGTTGATTGCTGACTTTAAAGTACCTCACAAGTTCAAGGTGCCTACCTTTGAGAAGTATAAGGGTACTACCTGCCCCCGTGTTCACCTCCGATCTTATTATCGAAAGATGTCCGCTTATTCTGACGATGAGAAGCTGCTGATGCACTTCTTTCAGGATAGTCTTTCTGGTCCATCACTCAAATGGTATATGGGTTTGGAGCCCGCTACTGTGCGCACCTGGAAAGATCTTGCAGAAGCGTTTGTTCTCCACTATCAATACAATAGCGACTTGGCTCCCAACCGAGTTCAGCTTCAGAATCTCTCACAGCGGAACAATGAAAGCTTCAAAGAGTACGCCCAGCGGTGGCGTGAATTGGCTGCTCGGGTTCAACCGCCGATGGTTGAGCGTGAGCTAGTGCAAATGTTCGTGGCTACCCTTCCTGGAATCTATTATGAAAAGCTGGTCAGTGGCATGTCTGGAACATTCTCGGCTCTCATCACTTTGGGCGAGCATGTTGAGAACGGTATAAAGATTGGAAAAATTCAGGGCGAATCATCCTCGGTTGGAGGAAGTAGCAAGAAACCCTATACTGGCAAGCGTCGAGAGGGGGATGCCAGTGCTATCACTAATGCTAGGAGGAAGGGCAAGGGTCCTCAGTCTCAGATTTCTAGCATAAATATCCCAGCTGCCCCACCACAGCAGCAGCAGCAGCAGCCTCATCAGCAGAATCAGCAGGGGTATAGGAGATATCAGAATCGGGCTCCTATGACAAATCGTCAGTTTGAAACTCCACCTATGTCGTATGCACAGCTTCTGCAAACGTTGCTTCAGCTCCAATTAATTCAAAAGAGGACGCTGGCTCCCTTAACAGGGGCACCACCACCGGGGTATGATGCCAATGCTACTTGTGAGTTCCATACTGGGGCACCTGGCCATACGATTGAGAACTGTAAAGCTTTCAAGCACAAAGTCCAGGACTTGGTGGACGCCAAGGTTATCAATTTTTCTGACAACGTGCCCAACGTCACCAAAAACCCGATGCCTCATCATAAGAGGGGCGGAGTGAATGCTGTTATCACTGAGGAGAGTTCAGATTTGCTGGCCGATGTCAAAGATTTGAAGACGCCGTTGAGTTTTGTCAAGGCTAAGTTGCTGAAGAAGGGCTTCTTTCCTGGATGCGGAGAGTTGTGTATGGCTTGTGCTACACTTCCTGATGGGTGTGAGCAGCTGATCGAAGGTATCCAAAGTCTGATGACCGAGGGTATTTTGCAATTCAGCCGGAGTGTTGAGAGTGCATCAGGGGAAGTTGTGCTGAAGCAGGCAGACGAAGTTGCTACCATTACCATTCCTCGCCACCCTATCACTATTTTTGCGCCTCGTCCGCCTACTATCACCATCACCAGGGCCGGACCAATCCCATTCGAGAGCACTAATGCCGTTCCATGGCATTACGGCGCCGAAGTTTATTGTAATGGTCAGAAGATAGAGCTTGAGCCGTTCGGATCGACTGTGCAGAATCTTACCGAAGTCAGTGGTATCACTAGAAGCGGTAGAGTGTTTGCGCCAGCAGAGGTTGCAGCGGAGAAAGTGGTCCGAGCTGACGCTGTGGATAAGGGTAAAGGTAAAGCTGTTGAAGAGGTCCCTGCTGGGGCAGAAAAAGATTTGCTAGTTAAAGATGCTGAAGAGTTCATGCGACTAATCAAGAAGAGTGACTACAAAATTGTAGATCATCTTCATCAGACTCCGTCAAAGATCTCGATTCTTAACTTGTTGCTGTGTTCTGAGGCGCACCGTAACGCCTTGCTGAAGGTATTGAATGCTGCATACGTGCCGCAGGAGATATCAGTAAATCAACTCGAGGAAGTGGTAGCCCATGTCAATGCTGGTAATGGGCTGGGATTTACAGATCTAGAGCTGACTCCTAAAGGAAGAGATCACAACAACGCCTTGCACGTCTCAATAGAGTGCAGAGGCACGATTATGTCACATGTCCTGGTGGATACGGGTTCCTCGCTTAATGTGCTTCCGAAAAAAGCACTGATGAAGTTGGACACCCGTGGACTGCTTTGCACGCCCAGTGATCTGGTCGTGAAAGCCTTTGACGGAACCAAGCGCCACGTCTTTGGAGAGTTGACCCTGCCAATTCAAGTTGGTCCAGAGACGTTCAATGCGGTTTTCTATATCATGGATATCATGCCCGCCTATAGTTGCCTCTTAGGTCGGCCATGGATCCATTCTGCTGGTGCCGTGACGTCCACGCTGCATCAAAAGCTTAAATATGCTGTTGGGGGCAGCATAGTGACTGTCTGCGGTGAAGAGGACATCATGGTGAGCCACCTATCGTCCTTTAAATACGTCGAAATGGATGGCGAGATCCATGAAACGCTCTGCCAAGCATTTGAAACCGTCAGGGTGAAGGAGGTAGCTCCTGTCGTCGCAGAGAAGCAAGAGATGAACCTCTCCTCGTTTAAAGAGGCTCGGGCCGTTGTCGAAGCCGGTTCCACCCCAGGCTGGGGGCATGTCTTGGATATACCAATCAAACAGGATAAGTTTGGATTGGGATATTCTCCTGGAGCTGAAGCTTCATCTTCTTCTGGCAGCTCGTCTCGTGGGAAAGGGCCGATCCTATTCACCAAGGGGGGAGTAATTTTCGAGAGCATCAACGCTGCGTCGGAGGACAGCGGGGACAGTGATTGCGATCTTGACGCCTGGATTCAACCGAGCAAGCCAGGAGAGCGCCTCCACAATTGGACCATCAAGGAGATTATCAAGCTGACAAGTGAAGAGTAATGATTTACTTTTTACAATCTTTGTACAACCCTATGTCTTACCCGGGGCATAGTGGTTTTACTGTCAGGGCCTTGTTGGATTATGTGTATGCATTTTGTTAATAAATAAAAGGCGTTTTCTTCGTAATCAAATATTGTGTTCTCTGTTATTCCTATTTTATGTTTATTTTGAAAAACAGTAAAATGGCAACGAGGTTCGTGCTAACCTGCATATTCTTGCTTTAAACTTAACCCTTGTTATTGCAGGATCCACGTAACAGATGACATCGACTCTGGACCCTCTACGGCTCACTACGACTTTGATTGCCCGATCTATCAAGCCGAGGATGAGATTGATGAAGACGAAGACCTTCCGGAAGAGTTGGCCCGCTTGTTGAGACAAGAGGAGAAGGTTATTCTGCCTCACGAGGAGGATATTGAGATTGTAAATCTGGGTTTTGAGGAGCTCGTCAGAAATGTCAGAGTTGGGGCTGCGCTGCAGAATGATGTCAAGCATAGACTGGTCGAGATGCTTCGAGAGTATAGTGACGTCTTTGCTTGGTCATATGAGGATATGCCCGGACTTGACACTGACATCGTGGTTCATCGCTTGCCGTTGCGAGAAGATTGCCCTCCAGTCAAGCAGAAGCTCAGGAGGACGAGACCAGACATGGCTGTAAAAATCAAGGAAGAAGTTCAGAAGCAGTTGGACGCAGGATTTCTAGCCGTTACCACTTACCCTCCGTGGGTCGCCAACATTGTGCCTGTACCGAAGAAGGACGGTAAGGTACACATGTGCGTCGATTATCGGGATTTGAATAGGGCGAGCCCTAAGGATGATTTCCCGTTGCCTCATATCAATGTGTTGGTCGACAATACAGCCCAGTTTTCCGTGTTTTCGTTCATGGATGGCTTCTCCGGTTACAATCAGATTAAGATGGCACCGGAGGACATGGAGAAAACAACGTTTATCACCCCCTGGGGAACATTCTGCTACAAGGTAATGCCCTTCGGTCTGAAGAACGCAGGGGCCACTTACCAGCGAGCAATGGTAACTTTGTTTCATGATATGATTCATCATGAGATCGAGGTCTATGTTGATGACATGATTGCAAAGTCCCAAACGGAGGAAGAGCATCTGGTCAATTTGTTGAAGCTGTTTGAAAGGCTTAGGAAGTTCAGGCTGAGGCTGAATCCTAACAAGTGCACTTTCGGGGTGCGGTCCGGAAAGTTATTGGGGTTTAACGTTAGTGAACGAGGTATTGAAGTTGATCATGCGAAAATAAAAGCTATCCAAGAAATGCCAGCGCGGAAAACAGAGAAAGAAGTTCGTGGTTTCCTGGGCCGAATAAACTACATTGCAAGGTTTATCTCTCAGCTCACGGCCACCTGTGAACCGATGTTCAAGCTTTTGAAGAAAGATCAGGCGATTACCTGGAATGAGGATTGCCAGAAGGCATTCGATAAAATAAAGCAGTATCTTCAAGAACCTCCAATCTTGATACCCCCAGTGGCTGGACGGCCATTAATCATGTACCTGACGGTTCTGGAGAATAGTATGGGGTGTGTTCTCGGTCAGCACGACGAGACGGGCAGAAAAGAGCATGCCATTTATTATTTGAGTAAAAAGTTCACTGAGTGTGAATCTCGATACTCGATGCTGGAGAAGACGTGTTGTGCATTAGCCTGGGCCGCCAAACGTCTGCGACAGTATATGCTCAACCACACCACTATGCTAATTTCGAAGATGGATCCGATCAAGTACGTCTTCGAGAAGCAGGCTCTTTCGGGCAGGATTGCCAGGTGGCAAATGGTGTTAACAGAATATGATATTCAGTACGTCTCTCAGAAAGCCATTAAGGGAAGCGTATTGTCTGATTACCTGGCCGAACAGCCAATCGAAGACTATCAGCCGATGAAGTTCGAATTCCCTGACGAGGACATTATGTTTCTCAAAGCGAAGGATTGCGACGAGCCATTGCCCGATGAGGGGCCAGATAGGAAGTCTCAGTGGAAGTTGATATTCGACAGAGCGGTTAATTCCTATGGAAGCGGTATCGGGGCTATCATCACGACTCCTCACGGATCCCACATCCCGTTTACTGCGAGACTGACGTTTCCAGTTACCAACAATGAAGCCGAGTATGAAGCATGTATTATGGGTCTAGAAGAGGCAATTGATTTGAGAATCAAGAATCTAGACATATATGGTGACTCAGCGCTTGTAATCAATCAGATTAAAGGGGAGTGGGAAACTCGTCAAGCGAATTTAGTGCCGTACATGAATTACGCCAGGAGGCTGCTTCCGTTCTTCGATCGAGTGGAACTTCATCATGTACCCAGGGCTGAAAATCAGATGGCTGATGCTTTAGCCACGCTGGCTTCAATGTATAAAGTCAATTATTGGAATGAGGCTCCAAGAATTGTGCTTTCGCGTCTTGATAGACCGGCATTTGTGTTTGCAATCGAGGATGCCAACGACGGCAAGCCATGGTTCCACGATATCCAGACCTTCCTTATGACTAAGGAGTATCCTGCGGGTGCGTCAACCCAGGATAAGAAGACTCTAAGGAGGCTATCTGGAAACTTTTATCTCAATCCTGATGGAGTGCTGTATAAACGAAACCACGATCTCGTGCTACTCAGATGTGTAGATGAGAAAGAAGCAAGTATGCTCATGGAAGAAGTCCATGAGGGCACATTTGGTACGCACGCCGGCGGGCACGCCATGACGAGAAAGATCCTGAGAGCAGGATATTACTGGCTGACTATGGAGTCGGATTGCTTCAGATTCGCGAAGAAATGTCACAAATGCCAGATTTATGCTGATAAAGTTCATGTGCTGCCGTGCCCATTGAATGTCATGTCCTCCCCTTGGCCGTTCTCCATGTGGGGCATCGACATGATAGGCAAGATCGAGCCCACTGCGTCTAATGGTCACCGTTTTATTCTGGTAGCTATCGACTACTTCACCAAATGGGTGGAGGCAGCCTCGTACGCTAATGTGACCAAGCAGGTGGTTGCTAAATTCATAAAGAAGGACATCATCTGTCGCTATGGAATTCCCGAGCGGATCATTACTGATAATGGTTCGAATTTGAATAACAAGATGATGAAGGAGCTGTGCCAGAGCTTCAAGATTGAACACCACAACTCATCTCCTTACCGGCCGAAGATGAATGGCGCTGTTGAAGCGGCCAACAAGAACATCAAGAAGATTGTTCAGAAGATGGTTGTGACGTACAAAGATTGGCACGAGATGCTGCCGTTTGCCTTGCACGGTTATCGTACGACGGTGCGTACGTCGACCGGGGCAACTCCTTTCTCTTTGGTGTACAGTATGGAAGCTGTCCTGCCGTTAGAAGTGGAGATTCCTTCTTTGCGAGTTTTGGTTGATGTGAAACTCGACGAGGCAGAATGGATTACGAATCGCTTGAACCAGCTCAGCCTGATGGACGAGAAGAGGTTAGCATCGATTGCATTTGGTCGCCTGTACCAAAGCCGAATGAAGAATGCTTATGATAAGAAGGTGCGTCCTAGAAGCTTTCAGACGGGTGATCTCGTCCTGAAGAAGATTCTTCCGCCACACTCCGATCACCGGGGCAAATGGACTCCGAATTATGAAGGGCCGTATGTCGTCAGCAAGGTCTTCTCAGGAGGAGCTTTGTTGTTATCCACGATGGATGGTGAAGATTTTGCATCCCCGGTGAACGCGGACGCAGTTAAAAAATACTTTGCTTGAAAGAGACCCGCTGGACAAAAAAGAAAGAGTCCAGGCAAAAAAGGGCATCCCGGCGAACCAAAAACAGAATAAAAGGTTCGGGCAAAAAATTAGGGATATATTGAAAAAATGTACACCCGCGAAGTCGAAAACCTACACTGGGCGGCTTCGACAAAAAAGGGTATCCCGGTGAACTGAAAACCCGTAAAGAGGCGGTTCACGCAAAAGTTAGGGATTTGAATAAGCAAATGACTGCGTTCCACGTGTGGACTTTCATTGTTTAGTGGTTCGGAAGACCTGAGGGCCGTTTATCTGAATCAATCTCTTCCGAAGCTGAAGCGTCGGAGAAGTATCGAAGTCGAGTGGGTCTTAGAGGGATCAACTCATGGTGTTCGTCTACGCCTCGTTGCCGACATTTGTATATACTGGTGTATATTTATGTTTTATTTTTGCGCGGCTTCCTCATTCCAGGAGCTTGCCTCTGTTGTAAAACATTTTTGCCCATTCAGGGGTTCATCATCAATAAAATGCACATTATTCAGCAATTCTGTTTGTCTGTATAGCATCTATTTGTTTTGTTTGCGAATGAAAACGCCGATGTTTTTTGATAAAATGCGCATACATAAACTTACGGGCCTAAGCCCATTGATTGTTGAAACAATTAATTAATTGAATATTGTCACGAGATAATAACCTGGATAGGCCCCTTTGAGGAGGGTATCTTGTCTGTTTGTTTATGTTGTTGCAGGTGTAGCACCTTCCAGTAGATGTGCCGTGCGCATCCCTGAAGCAGGGCGAGTCCTCCCTCTCCAGCAAAGTTCAGTAGCCTCTCCTCCGCAGAATCTGAACGCAGGATAGTGAGCATTGATATGTCTCCCCAGGCAGAGATGATTCTCTCCCCCAAGCAGACGCATCCTGAAGGAATGTCACCTCATCAGCTGAATCAAGCACCGAAGAATGGTGTCTCCCCCAGCACCGGGTCACAAGTGCAGATTGCATAGAAGTGTTCGGGTGCCGAGGCTCGTGTTTTCCCAGTAAAGCCGCCGCAGCAGGATTCTTCCCCAGCACCGGGTCACAAGTGCAGATTTCATAGAAGTGTTCGGATGCCGAAGCTCGTGTTTCCCCAGTAAAGTCTCCAGTGGAATTGAGATTCCTCACCAGAGTCATGCTCTCTCCTGAAGCTGGATGATTCCCTCTTCCCCAATAGAGTGTTGGAACGGCTGGCAGTGTATTCCCCTACAGGGTTGTACTCTCCCCCGAAGTCAGATGATTCTTTCTTCCCCGGCGAAATTGAGTTTCCTCATCAGAGTTGTACTCTCCAATGAAGTGGAATGATTTCTCTCCCCGGCTGAGTCCGCAAACCTCCAGAAGAGCCGAGTCCTTGGAAGGTGGCCAGATCATGATTGATTTTCCCCAGTGGAATGTGGAGCAGCTAAAGTTGTTTTCCCACAGAGTTGTTACCCCCAGAAAAGTAGCCATGGCGGCCGCGCAGTTCATTCCCGCGATTGACATCGCTTTCCTCCAGCAGGTTCGGGTTCTCGTAAAGCTTCGTCCCCTGCAGCAGTCAGCTGAAGTTGTTTTCCATGCAGCAGTCCGCGGAAGATCAATTCCCCAGGCGGAGGCCAACTAATACCAGCGTATCCACGTTCTCCTCAGCAGGATGATTCCTCTACCTGAGTAGTTCTTGTCTCCTTGACAAAAGGGTTTCCCCCTCCCAGCATTTATTTTGCGGACAGGATCGCATCATTGTGCATGACCGCATAGCACTTAACACTGCATAGCATTTAACACTGCATAGCATTTAACACTGCATAGCATTTAACGTTGCATAGCATTGTGCATGATTGCACAGCATTTAGCATAAATGCATGTCATTCCCACCGTGTGGGGCATGGCGCAGAAGCATACGCATCATAAACATGACCTAGGTCGTTGTCATTCCAGGTGTTCATCCGAGAGACCAGTTGCTCAGGACGATTCCTGATATTCTCTCTAACGAGGTCGCTTTCTTAAGAGGATTCTTAAGACCCCGGTGTAATCCCCACAGTCGCTCGCTTAAGATGATTTTTGGGATCCTCAGCGAAGTCAGTTCAAAACGACCCTTGAACTCATCAGCAGGGCCGTTTGCTTAAGATGATTCTTAAAGACTTCAGCGCAGTCTCCCGGGTTGTTCGCCTAGTATGATGCTTGAGTTCCCCAATGGCGTCCCCAGCAAGAGTTGCCCAGGAAGATTCCTGGAATACCCAACAGAATAAAGCCTCCAGAAAGGTTATCAGTTCAGGATGATTCTTGGAAGCGCCCTACGGAGTTGTTTGTTCAAGATGATTTCTGGAACCCCCAACAGAGTGGAGGGCTTTTCCCCAGCAGGTGGTTGGCACTTCCCCAGCAGCAGGCATGTAGATTGATATCCCCAGCCGAGCACAGTCATGATTGGCAGATGAAATGTTTCCCCAAGCGGATCTTGTAGCCTGAAGGCTATGTTCCCCAGGAGGGTCGTTCCCCCAGAGAGCCGTTCAGGGCATTTACCGCTTTCCCCGTGCAGAGTATAGCAGAGGATAGTGTGTTGATCAGCCTGATGTGCTGTGTTCTCCGAAGGAGCCCGTCGTCCTCAAGTGTAAGTCCAGAGGAGATTGGCAGAAAATGCAGTTCCCTTGAAGGGTAGCTCTTCCTCAGCATAAGGGTTACTCTCCCTGAGTGGATGGTTCCTCTTCCCAGCATTTATTTTGATGGGGCATTTCCTTGCATGATTGCATAACATTTACCCAAAAGCGTAGCATTCCGTTTTGCACGGAGCATTACGCTCATTCTTCCAGCATTTGCATATGAAGCATGAACCAGGTGGTTACCGTACGGAAGTACTTGATCCCTAGTGAAGTTGGTAGGTCGTCTGAGTGAACTCTGTCGTTATTCCCCAACAGTTGTTGAAGTCGTTTGGGTGAACTCTATCGTCTTTCTGCAGCAAAGTCTACAAGGTTGTTTGGGTGAACCCTTCTTCCTATTCCCCAGTGAGTCGTCAGGATTGTTTGGGTGAACCCTCATTCCTCTCTCCTCAACAGAGTTGTTAACTTGACGATTATGTCCGGTGACCCGGCGTGCTTTTATTTAGCAACGACTTGACAGGATGTCAAGAGAATAGCAGCGTGTATGTTTGAGTCCAAGCTCAGGTTTCGTACCTTTGGATGTGTTTGATTCCAAGCTCAGGTTTCGTACCTTTGGATATGTTTGCTTCCAAGCTCAGGTTTCGTACCTTTGGATATGTTTGAGTCCAAGCTCAGGTTTCGTACCTTTGGATATGTTTGAATCCAAGCTCAGGTTCCGTACCTTTGGATATGTTTGATTCCAAGCTCAGGTTTCGTACCTTTGGATATGTTTGAATCCAAGCTCAGGTTTCGTACCTTTGGATATGTTTGAGTCCAAGCTCAGGTTTCGTACCTTTGGATATGTTTGAATCCAAGCTCAGGTTTCGTACCTTTGGATATGTTTGATTCCAAGCTCAGGTTTCGTACCTTTGGATATGTTTGAATCCAAGCTCAGGTTTCGTACCTTTGGATATGTTTGAATCCAAGCTCAGGTTTCGTACCTTTGGATATGTTTGAATCCAAGCTCAGGTTTCGTACCTTTGGATATGTTTGAATCCAAGCTCAGGTTTCGTACCTTTGGATATGTTTGAATCCAAGCTCAGGTTTCGTACCTTTGGATATGTTTGAATCTAAGCTCAGGTTTAGTACCTTTGGATGTGTTTGATTCCCAGCTCAGGTTTCGTACCTTTGGATATGTTTGATTCCAAGCTCAGGTTTAGTACCTTTGGATGTGTTTGATTCCAAGCTCAGGTTTAGTACCTTTGGATGTGTTTGATTCCCAGCTCAGGTTTCGTACCTTTGGATATGTTTGATTCCAAGCTCAGGTTTAGTACCTTTGGATGTGTTTGAGTCCAAGCTCAGGTTTCGTACCTTTGGATGCGTTTGATTCCAAGCTCAGGTTTCGTACCTTTGGATATGTTTGATTCCAAGCTCAGGTTTCGTACCTTTGGATATGTTTGATTCCAAGCTCAGGTTTCATACCTTTGGATATGTTTGCCTCCAATATTAGGATGTGTACCGTTGGAAGTGTTTGTTTCCATCCCAGGCTCAGGTTTTGTACCTCTGAGATGTATACTTCGGATTCCCGGACCGGGTTTGTGTTTGACGGCAAGGTTGGATATTTGTTTGACGACGAGGTCAGACTCTTTAAATCCCCAGTAGAGATGATGTTTGTACGACGGCGATGTCGAGTGTCTCTAAGAGGATGTTTGTTTCCGACGGCGATGTCAGATTCAGTTTTCCAGCGGCGACGCAGGGTATTCTGTCAGATGTGTTTCTCCAGCGGCAATGTTGGGTGTTGTGGTTGTCTGAAGGCAATGTCAGAAGAAGTTAATATGGATAACTGACGGTGACGTCAGATCGATATTTCTCCAGCTAGTTGCCGTGCGGCTAGTGTTGCAGTATTCAAAGATTTGCTCCCCGCAGAGTACCGTGTGCTCGCGCAGTTGGCAAATTTTCGGGTTTACCGATATTCAATCGTCTCGCACCTTGATTGGTTGAGAGTCGTTCGCTTCTCACCCAGTCAGGTTCAAGCCGTTTGAATAGGGGCAGCTGTTGCACCCCAAAATTTGACCAACAGTTATTTATTCATTAAGTGTTTGAAAATTGATACCTTCATCAGAAAGTTCAAGAGATCCTCAGAGGAGTGGGTTGAAACCAGGGTTGTGTGCTTCATAGCTTGAGAGTTGTGGGTGCTCCTCAGATGATTCTGAGACTTTGAGAATGAACTAGATGTTTTGAGAAAGCCTATGAGATGTCTTGATAGCCATCATGAAGCCCAGAGAGGTCATTATGCAAGAATTCAGAAGATTCAACCATGAATGGTAGAATTAGGGTTTTGACTGGGTCAACCCTAGGGTAACTGAAAATTTGGAGAAGGTTGAGACCTAATCCAAGGGCCATGAGATCATGGAATGATGCATAGAGATGTTATAAATATGATTCCTAGACCAACTCATCATGATTGAGGAGTTTGAGAAGTTTCAAGTCAGGGTTTCTGAGGATCGTCAGTGAAAAAACCCTAATTTGATCCCTATTTTCCAGGCAGTTTTAGCTCTAGATGTGATTGATATCTCATCTTCCCCACAACATGAATGTTGTAGAGCTTGTTCTTAGCTTTAATTTGAGTGGTGGAAGTCCATGATAGGAGTTGCAGAGCTCAGGTTATGGTTTTGACAAATTACAGGTCAGCAGAAGTATGTGAATCTGGGTCCTTGAAAGTCACCCAAATTGCAGACAACTTTTGCCCTAGTAGGATGATTCCTATGATCTCTTGGTCAACATGAATGTTGAATGGCATCTTCTTAGATTTAATTTGAGTGGTAGAAGTCCTTGATAGGATTTGTGGAACTCAACTTATGGTTTGAACAAGACAGGGGTATTTTGGTCATTTGTCAGTTATAGGTCATTTTAAGCAAAGGCCATATCTCCTATTTCCAAGCCTCAAATGGAAAAACTCAAAACATGAAAGTTGTTCAAAATGTGATTTTAAGTCTAGAAATAAGGTCATGAAAGTTTGTAAAAGCTTAGAGCATGGATTTTTAAAAGTGGTTCAAATGGCTTGTAAATGGCTTATAAGTTGAAAAAGTTGAATTTGAAAATTGGTTTGGGAGATCTATGAATCCAAAATGGGTCATCCAATATATCATTTTGATTGGAAACATCATTTTAAAAACAATGGTTTAGCCACATATTTGAGTTTAGGCTTAAAAATTGGAGTTGCTTTGTAAATTTGTTGCTTGCACTTTAAGGCATCAAAAGGAAAGATGGGAAAATGCTACATAAGGGTTTGTAAGATCTTATTTTCATGTCATAATATCATATGGGGAGAATTTAAGTGAGATTGCATGATGTATCATGAGATTGCATGAGATTCACTCAAGATGACAAATTCAAATTATCATTGCGTGAGAAGTTCTAGAAACTTCATGGAAGGTTCTCCAAGGTTCTAGACATTTCTATTCTCATCTATATAAGCCCTAGAGTGGCTCCATGCATTGGTTAGAGATTTTCAAGCTTGCATACTACACTTTGATTCCTTCACTCCAAAATTGCATTTTCATTCCAAACTCCATTAAAACACCATCAATCACTACAATTCTGATCATCATCATCATCCATAATCAACATTGAGCATTTGGCAAGAAAAATCAAGGAGAATTCGTGGCTGGTTCATGAAATCACAAGTTTCACTCCAACTTGCATGAAGGGTTGGATAGGTTGATTCAAGAAGTGTAATCAAGAACCACTGCAAACAGAAGCACATAGGTCCATTGAAGATCACTTGTAGCAAGTACCAAGGCTTGGATTGGAGAAGAAACACCATAGCCATCATCACTTGCAAGGTATGCGTTTTCTCTTGAATCTCATTATTTATGCATAGTTAAGGTTTGTTGTTAGGGTAAGCATGATAGAGACCAATTAGGGATGAATCGTGATGAGTATGAGAGCATTCCATGGAAGTTTGTTGTATGGCCGTTTCTGTTTAGGGAGCAAGAACTCATGCCTTAGTGTACTATAATCTTAGTTCTTTAGCTTAGTGTAATCCTCATAAGATGTAGATCATTCTAGGTTAATATGAGCCCATTCCATTTCCATGCATATCCATGTGAAACAAATGGTACCAGACCTTGCGCGCTTTGTAACTCTTTGTGGAGTGAGTCTTAATGAATTCTATGGACATGGCTGTGTAGAGGGCAGTGAGAGGATCAATTTTGTTTTTTGGATCGAGTTAAATGGTGGAGAGATGAGAGGGCTATGGATGATGGAAGATTCGTGTATGGGGACTGCATTCATGAAACCCTAGGTGTCCAAGGTAGAAGACACAATCCTCACCGTTGATTCATGTTGAATATTGGACTTGGTCTTTTAATCTCACGGCCCAGATCACTTGAAAAAACGGAGGGAAAAAATTCAAACCAAAGCGCCGTCGTTTTGATTAGTAGTAGCGCCTGGGCTTATCCCATGTTCTACTCGCACCCCCCCATAATCAGCCCATCTTGAAAACCAACCAGCGTGTCCTTCTATTTGCACCCCCATCCCCTTTATTTTGTTTTCTTTTATTTTTTATTCTTTTAATATTTTCTTGTTCTCTAAAAATTCATATAAAATAGGAAATTTAACATTTTTTAATTCTTCTTTTTTCTACATGTTAATAAACCTGTCTAGAAAAATATAGATAAATAAAATGTCCATTTTATTTTTTTTCATATTTTTAATAGATTTTTCTTTTAAATAGCTTTTATAATGTTTAGTTTGATATCATGATTTTGTAGAATTTCTTTTAGGACCTTCCTTTAGTCTTTTTAATCCATTCTTTTTTGTGTAATTAGATATTGAACTATAGTTCCCCATAGGATTTATTTCTTGATTTTTAGATTAAATTTTGATTAGTTTAATTAGGGTAGCTTTAGGGTATCCTGATTAGGGTTTAGGTTGTGCATAGGTAAAGTAATTCATTTTATTTAGATAGTTTTGTCTTGATTTTTGGGTAGAAGCATATGTGGATGTCATGGGTAGATGTTGAGGACCCTTGTGAATAATTGATAGATTTTTCCCCTTTGGTTTAGTATTTTTAGATATTTTCTGAAGTTAGCTGTTGATTTTGTCTGTGTTGTGGTTATTTGTTTATCTCTGGGGTTTGTTTTGGGGAATTGGTTGTGGGGCTTGTGTTGTCTTGAAGATCTTGTTGGAGAGCATGATGAAGTGAAGATTGTAGATCAAGACTCAGAGACCCAGAGCTTGGCTTGTTCCCTGTCTGTGAGGTTTGAGATCCTGAAGTTTGAAGGAAGTCCATGGTACTTTCCTGAGGAAGGCACTATGAATGACCTTCATTCTTTCTTCTCACCTCTTTCTTAAGTATCCAATGATGTTGGAGCCAACTTGTGAGTTTAATTTCTCCTGAGGAGGAATGTAAACTGATCACCTGTTGTTGAGCCACATGGGATACACTTCCTAAGTGGAAGCCTCCTAGTACTTTCCTGAGGAAGGTCCTATGGGTCTATTCACTTAGTTCCATTAGTTTGTCTAGGATTTCTCAAGTATCCAATGATGTCGGAGCCAGCTTGTGAGTTTAGTTTCTCCTGAGGAGGAATGTAAACTGATCACATGTTGTTGAGCCACATGGGATACAACTCCTAAGTGGAAGCCTCCTAGTACTTTCCTGAGGAAGGTCCTATGAGTCTATTCATTTAGTTCCACTAGTTCAGATAGGATTTCCTAAATATCCAGTGATGTTGGAGCCTGCTTGTGAGTTTAGTTTCTCCTGAGGAGGAATGTAAACTGATCACAGTGGTTGAGCCACATAGGGTATGACTCCTGAGTATACACCTCCTAGTGCTTTCCTGAGGAAGATACTATGAGTCTGCTTACTTAGCTCCCTTTCTTTGGCAAGCTTATTCTGAAGCTTGAAGATTGGGATTGATTTTGGTTAGGTTTTGCTTTAGGGCTTTGCTTAGATTTGATTCAGATTCTGAGTTAGGGTTAGGATTAGAGAATAGATGATTCTTTCTCAAGCATGTGTTTTTGTTTGCCTGATGGCACTTCATTTCTTTTATCTGTTCATTGCTTGATAGCATGTTGTTTATCTTCAGTATGATTACTGTTATTTCATGACTGGCTTGAGGTCGAGACGAGCTTGTGGAGGCTGAAGCCCCACACACATTTCCTCCCTCACTTGCATTGCATGCATTTTACTGTTAAAGCTGATGCTTTTATCTGTTTTGGTGTATCATTGACATGATCCCTTAGGACTCTCATTTCCTCTGATGAGGATTTGATGATAGACTTTTAGGTTGAAACCTATGCATGACAACATCTAGGAGTTCCCTGTTCAAACCTCAACCATAGGATGAATCCATGGCATGACAACAGTAGGACTTGATAGTCTCCCTCCTAGTTGGGCCTGTTCTCTTCTCATCTCGAAGCAGTTTAAGATACAGTAATCATGAATGATTTCTTTCGTACGTTACGAGCCTTAAGCTATCTGAGAAAGGACACCTTCACTCTCAGGTCATAGTATCTAGTACGGTTGAGATCGCAAACATAATAAAAAAACACTTCTTTTAGGAGATAACCCGTAATTTCCCGAACTACGTTTGCTCTGATCTTTCATACCAGATGAAAGTACGTAGGCATAGGATGTGATGTCCTAGCGAGCAACTTTTCCCCCATAACCCGTAGTAGGCCGAACTACGTTGACTCTGATTTCTCGTTCCATACGGGAATACGTAGGCATAAAGTGCGACGCTTTGCCGAGTCATTTTCTTTTCTTTTTCAGCCAACCTTGATAGGTAGATAGATTATAACCAACCCGTCCAAGTAAACAAACAAGCGAGGATCCCGTCGAGTACGACGGACGTGAGGGGTGCTAATACCTTCCCCTTGCGTAACCGACTCCCGAACCCAGACAATGGTTGCGATGACCTTGTCTTACCCTTATTCGTCAGGTTTTTCCGATCGTTTCCTTTCCCGCTCTAAGGGATAAATAACGAAAGGTGGCGACTCTTCTGTCATGCCGGCACCTTATTTTCGCGCAAGCGACAACCACCAAAAGAAAGACTGAGCTAACTCACACCGGCTACTAAAACCAAAAGGATGATAGCGAAAACAAACTTGCATAATCTAGCATCAACAAAATCACAGACCCACCACCAAAAGGATGATGGAGCAAACTCACACCAGCTACTACCACCAAACGGATGATAGAGCAAAACACACTCGCAGAATCTGACATCGATGAAATGACAGACCCACCACCAAAAGGATTACTGAGCAAACTCACACCAGTTACTACCACCAAAAGAATGATAAAGCAAAACACACTCGCACAATCTGACATCAACGAAATGACAGACCCACCACCAAAAGGATGACGGAGCAAACTCACACTGGCTACTATCACTAAAAGCATGATAGAGAAACACACACTCGCATAATTTGAAATCTATGAAATGACAAACCCACCACCAAAAGGATTACTGAGCAAACTCACACCAGCTACTACCACCAAAAGGATGATAGAGCAAAACACTCGCACAATCTGACATCGACAAAATGACAGACCCAGTTCCAAAAGGATGACGGAGCAAACTCACACCGGCTACTAAAACCAAAAGGATGATAGATTAAAACAAACTCGCACAATTTAGCATCGACGAAATCACAGACCCACCACCAAAAGGATGACGTAGCAAACTCACACCGACTACTATCAACAAAAGGATGATAGAGAAACACACACTCGCATAATTTGAAATTTATGAAATAAGAGACCCACCACCAAAAGGAACACGGAGCGAACTCGCACCGGCTACTACCACTAAAAGAATGATAGAGCAAAACACTTGCAAAATCTGACATCGATGAAACGACAGACCCACCACCAAAAGAATTACTGAGCAAACTCACACAAGCTACTACCACCAAAAGGATGATAGAGCAAAACACACTCGCACATTCTGACATCGAAGAAATGACAGACCCACCACCAAAAGGATGACGGAGCAAACTCACACCGGCTACTATCACCAAAAGGATGATTGAGAAACACACACTCGCATAATTTGAAATCGATGAAATGACAGACCCACCACCAAAAGGATGACGAAGCGAACTCACGCCGGCTACTACCACTAAAAGAATAATAGAGAAAAACACTCACAAAATCTGACATCGACGGAATGACAAACCCACCACCAAAACAATGACGGGGCAAACTCACACCGGCTACTAAAACCAAAAGGATGATAGATTAAAAGAAACTCGCACAATCTAGCATCTACGAAATTACAGACCCACCACCAAAAGGATGACAGAGCAAACTCACACCGGCTGTTATCACCAAAAGGACGATAGAGAAACACACACTCGCATAATTTGAAATCGATGAAATAACAGACCCACCACCAAAAGGATGATGGAGCGTACTCACACCGGCTACTACCACTAAAAAAATGATAGAGCAAAACACTCACAAAATCTGACATCGACGAAATGACAGACCCACCACCAAAATGATGACGGGGAAAACTCACACTGGCTACTAAAACCAAAAGGATGATAGAGCAAAACAAACTCGCACAATCTAGCGTCTACGAAATAACAGACCCACCACCAAAAGGATGACGGAGCAAACTCACACCAGTTACCATCACCAAAAGTATGATAGAGCAAGACTCACTCGCAAAATCAGACATCGATGAAATTACAGACCCACCACCAAACGGATTACTGAGCAAACTCACACCAGCTACTACCACCAAAAGGATGATAGAGCAAAAGACACTCGCACATTCTGACATCGAAGAAATGGAAGACCCAACACCAAAAGGATGACGGAGCAAACTCACACTAGCTACTATCACCAAAAGGATGATTGAGAAACACACACCCGCATAATTTAAAATCGATGAAATGACAGACCCACCACCAAAAGGATGACAGAGCGAATTCACGCCGGCTACTACCACTACAAGAATGATAGAGCAAAACACTCACAAAATCTGACATCGATGAAATGACGGACCCTCCACCAAAACAATAACGGGGAAAACTCACACCGGCTACTAAAACCAAAAGGATGATAGATTAAAACAAACTCACACAATCTAGCATCGATGAAATCACAGACCCACCACCAAAAGGATGACAGAGCAAACTCACACCGGCTACTATCACAAAAAGGATGATAGAGAAACACACAATCGCATAATTTGAAATCAATGAAATAACAAACCCACCACCAAAAGGATGACGAGGCGAACTCACACCGGTTACTACCACTAAAAGAATGTTAGAGCAAAACACTCGCAAAATCTGACATCGAGAAATGACAGAACCACCACCAAAACGATGACGTGGAGAACCCACACTGGCTACTAAAACCAAAAGGATGATAGAGCAAAACAAACTCGCACAATCTAGCATCGACGAAATCACAGACCCACCACCAAAAGGATGACGGAGCAAACTCACACCGGCTACTACCATTAAATGGATGATATAGCAAAACACACTCGCACAATCTGACGTCGATGAAATGACAGACCCACCACCAAAAGGATGACGGAGCAAACTCACAATGGCTAATACCACCAAAAGGATAATAGAGCAAAACACACTCGCACAATCAGACATCAATGAAATGACAGACCCACCACCAAAAGGATTACTGAGCAAACTCACACCAACTACTACCACCAAAAGGACGATAGAGCAAAACACACTCGCACATTCTCACATTGAAGAAATGACAGACCCACCACCAAAAGGATGACGGAGCAAACTCACACTGGCTACTATCACCAAAAGGATGATTGAGAAACACACACTCGCATAATTTGAAATAGATAAAATGACAGACCCACCACCAAAAGGATGACGGAGCAAACTCACACCGGCTACTACCACTAAAAGAATGATAGAGCAAAACACTCGCAAAATCTGACATCGAAGAAATGACAGACCCACCACCAAAATGATGACGGGGAAAACTCACACTGGCTACTAAAACCAAAAGGATGATAGAGCAAAACAACCTCGCACAATCTTGCGTCGACGAAATCACAGACCCACCACCAAAAGGATGACGGAGCAAACTCACACCGGTTACCATCACCAAAAGTATGATAGAGCAAAACACACTCGTACAATCAGACATCGATGAAATGACAGACCCACCACCAAAACGATTACTGAGCAAACTATCACCAGCTACTACCACCAAAAGGATGATAGAGCAAAACACACTCGCACATTCTCACATCGAAGAAATGACAGACCCACCACCAAAAGGATGACGAAGCGAACTCACACTGGCTACTCTCACCAAAAGGATGATAGAGAAAAACAAACTCGCACAATCTAGCATCGACGAAATCACAGACCCGCCACCAAAAGGATGACGGAGCAAACTCACACCGGCTACCATCACCAAAAGTATGATAGAGCAAAACACACTCGCACAATCAGACATCCATGAAATGGCAGACCCCCCACCAAAAGGATTAGTGAGCAAACTCACACCAGCTACTACCACCAAAAGGATGATAGAGAAAAACACACTCGCACATTCTGACATCGAAGAAATGACAGGCCCACCACCAAAAGGATGACGGAGCAAACTCACACCGGCTACTATCACCAAAAGGATGATTGAGAAACACACACTCGCATAATTTGAAATCGATGAAATGACAGACCCACCACCAAAAGTATGATGGAGCGAATTCACGCCGGCTACTACCACTAAAAGAATGATAGAGCAAAACACTCACAAAATCTGACATCGACGAAATGACAGACCCACCACCAAAACAATGACGGGGAAAAATCACACCAGCTACTAAAACCAAAAGGATGATAGATTAAAACAAACTCGCACAATCTAGCATCGACGAAATCACAGACCCACCACCAAAAGGATGATAGAGCAAATTCACACCGGCTACTATCACCAAAAGGATGATAGAGAAACACACAATCGCATAATTTGAAATCGATGAAATAACAGACCCACCACCAAAAGAATGACAGAGCAAACTCACACCGGCTACTACCACTAAAAGAATGATAGAGCAAAACACTCACAAAATCTGACATCGATGAAATGACAGAGACACCACCAAAACGATAACGGGGAGAACCCACACTGGCTACTAAAACCAAAAGGATGATAGAGCAAAACAAACTTGCACAATCTAGCATCGACGAAATCACAGACCCGCCACCAAAAGGATGACGGAGCAAACTCACACCGGCTACCATCACCAAAAGTATGATAGAGCAAAACACACTCGCACAATCAAACATCGATGAAATGACAGACCCACCACCAAAAGGATTACTGAGCAAACTCACACCAGCTACTACCACCAAAAGGATGATAGAGCAAAACACACTCGCACATTCTGACATCGAAGAAATGACAGACACGCCACCAAAAGGTACGGAGCAAACTCACACCGGCTACCATCACCAAAAGTATGATAGAGCAAAACACACTCGCACAATCAGACATCGATGAAATGACAGACCCACCTCCCAAAGGATTACTGAGCAAACCCACACCAGCTACTACCACCAAAAGGATGATAGAGCAAAACACACTCACACATTCTCACATCGAAGAAATGACAGACCCACCACCAAAAGAATGATGGAGCAAACTCACACTGGCTACTATCACCAAAAGGATGATTGAGAAACACACACTCGCATAATTTAAAATCGATGAAATGACAGACCCACCACCAAAAGGATGATGGAGCGAATTCACGCCGGCTACTACCACTAAAAGAATGATAGAGCAAAACACTCACAAAATCTGACATCGACGAAATGACATACCCACCACCAAAACAATGACGGGGAAAAATCACACCAGCTACTAAAACCAAAAGGATGATAGATTAAAACAAACTCGCACAATCTAGCATCGACGAAATCACAGACCCACCACCAAAAGGATGACAGAGCATATTCACACCGGCTACTATCACCAAAAGGATGATAGAGAAACACACAATCGCATAATTTGAAATCGATGAAATAACAGACCCACCACCAAAAGAATGACGGAGCAAACTCACACCGGCTACTACCACTAAAAGAATGATAGAGCAAAACACTCGCAAAATCTGACATCGATGAAATGACAGAGACACCACCAAAACGATAACGGGGAGAACCCACACTGGCTACTAAAACCAAAAGGATGTTAGAGCAAAACAAACTTGCACAATCTAGCATCGACGAAATCACAGACCCGCCACCAAAAGGATGACGGAGCAAACTCACACCGGCTACCATCAACAAAAGTATGATAGAGCAAAACACACTTGCACAATCAAACATCGAGGAAATGACAGACCCACCACCAAAAGGATTACTGAGCAAACTCACACCAGCTACTACCACCAAAAGGATGATAGAGCAAAACACACTCGCACATTCTGACATCGAAGAAATGACAGACACGCCACCAAAAGGTACGGAGCAAACTCACACCGGCTACCACCACCAAAAGGATGACGGAGCAAACTCACACCGGCTACTATCACCAAAAGGATGATTGAAAAACACATACTCGCACAATTTGAAATCGATGAAATGACAGACCCACCACCAAAAGGATGACGAAGCGAACTCACGCCGGCTACTACCACTAAAAGAATAATAGAGCAAATCACTCACAAAATATGACATCAATGAAATGACAGACCCACCACGAAAACGATGTCGGGGCAAACTCACACCGGCTACTAAAACCAAAAGGATGATAGATTAAAACAAACTCGCATAATCTAGCATCGACGAAATAACAGACCCACCACCAAAAGGATGACAAAGCAAACTCACACCGGCTACTATCACCAAAAGGATGTGTCGCTACCGCGAAAATAAGGTGCCGGCAAAACAGAAGATTCGCCACCTTTCGTTATTTATCCCTTAGAGCGGGACAGGAAACGATCGGAAAAACCTGACGAAAAGGTATAAGACAAGGTCATCGCAACCATTGTCTGGGTTCGGGAGTCGGTTACGCAAGGGGAAGGTATTAGCACCCCTTACGTCCATCGTACTTGATGGGATCCACGCTTGTTGTGTTTACTGGACGGGTTGATTTTATCTATCTACCTATCAAGGATGGTCTGAAAAAGAAAAGAAAATGACTCGGCAAAGCGTCGCGCTTTATGCCTACGTATTCTCATCAGAGAATGAGAAATCAGAGTCAACGTAGTTCGACTAACTACGGGTTACGGGGAAGGTGGCTCGCTAATACGTCAGTATTGTGCCTACGTACTCTCAACATATATGAGAGATCAGAGCTTACGTAGTTCGGGATAATACGGAGTACGGTAATTCAGATTCATCTGTTTTATCGAGTAGGGTTAACAAACAGTTCCAGCAGTTGGATGTACGCAGCTCGACGCTTAGAGACTTAGGCGTTACGGTTTGCGGTAGAACTGTGAGTTAACGACACTCTTTTTTTCAAAAAAGCTTCCTTTGAATTATGGGCCTACGGGGCAAAAAGTTTGAAGTTTGTTTTCTGTCTTTTACGGAAGAACTGTTTTTTATGGATGTTTGCAACTAATATCGCACTAGAGACTATGACCTGAGAGTGAATGCGTCGCATGTCGCTCAAAGGGTACCATACTAAACATCCAGACTGTTGAAAAGAAACTCTCCAACAATCCTTTCTCAGATAGCTTAAGGCTCGTAACGTACGGCGTCAGTTAACCTTTATTACTGTATTTTAATGTGTTTCAAAATGAGAAGAGAGCAGGCTCAACTAAGTGGAAGACTATAAAGTCCTAATGTTGTCATGCTAAGGATTCATCCTAGGGTTGAGGTTTGAAACAGGGAACTCCTAGAAGTTATCATGCATAGGTTTCAACCTAAAGTTCTAATCATCACTTCCTTATCAAAGGAAGTGAGATTCTTAGGGGATCATGTCAATGATAAACAGAAACAGATAAAGCATCACCTTAAACAACAAACAGTAAACGACTGTAAAATGCATGCAATGCAAGTGAGGGTGGAAATGTGTGTGGGACATCAGCCTCCACAAACTCATCTCAACCTCAAGCCAGATATGAATAACTGTAATCATACAGAGGAAATAACATGCTATCAAGCAAGATATGAGTGACTGTAATCATACACAGGAAATGAAAATGCCATCAAGCAAACACACCAGACCACATAGGCAAGGGAGCTGGGCTATACCAAATACCAGCAAGCAAAGCCATACAGTAAAAATACAAGCAGAGGGAGCAACTCAACCTCTAGTGAAATCTTGCTCCTAGCTTGAATCAATCTAAATATTAACTTATTCTAATGCATCAAGAAAATCAAACAAGTCACACCAATACAGTTGCACAGAAAGCAAACAGACAGGAAAAAAAGCAGATCAACAGCTTCCACAGCTTTACAGCAAAGCAATCCTCTGACAGCAACTTAGTCCTCAGTTCTCAACTGCTCTTCAAGTCTTTCATATTTAATAGCAAGTGTCAACTTGCTTCTTCAAGCTTTCAATACCTCAACCATAAGTATCAACTTATCCTTTCTTCTTCAGGCCTCAGCTCCAAAGTAAACTCCACCTTCAGGCCTCAATCCCACTAGCAAGCATCAACTCGTTCCTTCAGGAACTCCAAGAATTGAACTCACAAGTCTCAACTTGCTTTCCAACCTCAATCTTCAGCTTCTTCATTCAATCGCCAATGGATTCCCTTCACAAGCATCAACTTGTTCTTCATCTTCTTCAAGCTTCAGCTCTTTCTTCAATCTCAGCTTGATCCTCTTCCCACAAGTGTCAACTTGTTCCTCTTGATCTTCAAGCTTCAGCTCCATGGGTAGTCTTCAACCACAAAGAAGTAGCAACCTCCATCCTCTAGCAAGGGAGAAAGATTCATCTAAAAAGAGCAAGGTTTGGATAATAGACAGCAGAGTGAAGACCAAAGGTCACCACTAAGCATTCCATCATCAGAGAAAGGGACCCTCAAAGGTTCTACCAACTTGTAAAGAGCCACACATCCTACCAAAGGAGGGATGAGGCCTTCACAAGGGGACCTTACATCATAGGTAAGAATGGAAGTGATCAACACCTTCCATGTTTATGAAAGAAGAGAATCTATCTAGAAGCTCTGCCTACAAACCCTAATTTTAACACCTAATCAACACTACACCAAAAGAAGGGAAATCTTCACATCCAAACTTCTTCAAGCATTCCATTGTAGCCCACACATGTCTTCATCATCAACCAAGAGCAAGAGAGGCAAAACCCTAATCTAAGGGAACTAAAGAAGTCAATCTAATTGAATTAGCAAGTTAGGATCACCTAAAACATAGTACTAAAGTTAGTCTCAACTAAAATACTAAAAACAATTGTAAAATCCTACAAAAATAACTATAGGACCTTAATTCAATCATGAATCTACCATAATAAATTCAGAGGTTGAATCATCCACCAAGTCCTAGAAATAAAACCTAAATCCCAAGGTACTAAGCATAAACCCTAAAAATAGAGCACCTAAAGTTTCAACTTAAAACTACCACCTACATTCATCACAAAAATGTGAGAAAAATATAAGGGGAACATGCATATCTATGATAGCTATACACAAAAAATCAAGGCAAGAATCATCACCAAATGCTCAAACCAAATTCATCAAAACAAGGTATGAACCATGGTTATTTTAATATCAATTAATATTCAAAAATGCAAATAAAAATAAAAAATGCATGAATTATTAATATTTTTTATCTACAAAATTCTAGATTCAATCATGAATCAGGGGAAAAAAGTTTGGAATTAATTGAGTTAATCTTCTATTTTTTATTAATTAATCTCTAAGTCACATGAAATGAAGAAAATTAAAAGAAAATAAAAGAAATTAATAAAAGATGCGTGGTAAATAGCAATCCAAGACAGTTTATTCCAAGAATTGGGCCCAGGGGGGTGTGGATATCACTTTGAGTGTTAAGCCCAAAACCTTCCAATTAATGAAACGGTGCGTTTCACTTGAAATTTCTCTTCAGAGCTTGAGGTGCAATCGTGGCCATCTGTTCCTTGCTTGAGTCAAAGGTCCACTCTTCATCTGATGGTCCATGTTCATCGTCCCAAATTTGAACTGAAATGGAGGGAGTTCTCAGACGGTGGCCTGAGTTGAAGCGCCACCGTCTTCTCCGGTGAGCCAACCTCCACAGGTCATCAAAAACCACAAAACCAATCACTATCCCACTCCAAATTTGATGCTGATCACGAATCCAACCTCAGAATTTTCTAATTCCATCTCTAACTCAAAACACGATGACATTTTCAGAATTCCTCCTAATCTTGATTTTCATCATTCTTTAAATTAAAGGTCTCAAATTAATCCTCACTCTTCACTGATCAATTTCCACCATCCAATCATGAATAATCCTTCAAGAATCGTGAGATACCATCCTCAACAGAAAATGGTCACATGCCTAACTTGTCTCTAATTCACCAACTTATGATCCTAAATCCAACTACAGGTTGCAAGGATCTTAACCACATATACATTTCTAAGTTTCTCCTCCTAAATTATGAATAAGGATGAAAGATACAAACCTGGTTTCAGAGAGGTAACAGAGGTGGTTTTTGCTCACTTCAACTGCCAAGATGATGCAGACACGTTCCAAATTCACTCTCCAAGCCTTTGCACACCTTGATTTGGCTTGATTCTCCCTTGAACTGAAAACCCGATTTCAACTTGAACCTTCAAAATTTCAATGGCTCCTTCTCTTACCAGCTTCAATTCCTTCCAGAAAAATGGCTGAGCTCACTCACTAGCTTATATAGAAGTGATTAGGATCATCTAGAAACTTCTGGATCCATCCAAATGAGATTTTGGATTTTCAATTTCTCTTCAAAATATCACCCATGGCAACCACCATTCTGACTCCTTCTTGGTATGGCTATGTGTGTAATCAAGTTCTCATGTGATATTGAATGGTTTTAGAGTGTTATTTTCCTTGTTTGCAAGTCAAAGGTATGCATTTGATTATGTTGCTTCATCATGAAGAAATGAAATGGAATGCTATTCAAATGATCTCAAATCAATATTCTAACCTACCCATTGTTTTTAAAATCATTTTTCCAATCAATTTGACCTATAATTTTGTTTCATTTGGTCACAAAATGAATTATTTGAATTTTTGGGCCATTAAATCCTTTTAATTCTTTGTTTTTCAAAATTTCTTGAACCAAGTCTCTCCTTGAGCCATTTCAATGCCTCCTTGATGCATGGTTAAGGTTATAACCCCATTTTGAGCAACTTTCTAGTTGAACAAAATTTCATTTGAGACCTCTAAGTTGGTGAAAATGGCCTATGATCACAAATGACCTATAATCACCAAATGTCCAAAATACCCTTGACTTGTTAAAGCCATAACTTGAGTTCTACAAATCCTATCAAGGACTTCTAGTACTCTCTAGAAAGCTAAGAGAATAAGGAACATTATTCATGTTGACCAAAAGTTCATAGGAAACATCCTTCTTGGGCAAACGTTTCATGCAAGTTGGGTGACTTTCAAGCTCCTATTTCACATGCCTCAGATGACCTGTAACTTGTCAAAGCCATAACTTGAGTTCTACAAACCCTATCAAGGACTTCTAGCACTCAAAAGCTAAGGTCATGCTTTACAACAATCATGTTGGGGGTAAGATGATATGACAACCACATCTTGAGCTACATTGCCTTGAAGATAGGGGTCAAACTAGGGGATTTTACACTGTCAAGTCTTAGAAACCCTAGCCTGAAACTTCTCAAACTCTTCAATAATGATGAGTTAACCTTGGAATCATCCTTATAACATCTCAATGTATCAGTCCATGATCACATGGCTCTTGAATTAGGTCTCAACCTTCTTCAAATCATCAGTTGACCTAGGGTTGACCCAGTTAAACCCTAGTTGCACCACTCATGGCTGAGTCTTCTTAATCTTGCACAATGACTTGTCTAGGCCTCAAAGTGATCTTCAAAACTTCTCATGAGCTCTCTCAAGACCTCAAGTCTAACTTCATTGCCTCAAAATCATCTAATGGCTTTCCACAACTTTCAAGTTAGGAGACCTACACACTTGGCTCCAATCACTCTCTCTGAGGATCCTTTAACTTCTCTGACAAGGATATCAACCCTTGAGCACCTGAATAACCTTCTTAGCTAGATTCATAGTCTTGTATAGCTATTAATTGGTAATCATACCTCTTGATCTCCTGCATACATGTCAATGAAATGCAAATGATAATGCTAATGTGAATGAAATGAAAATCAAGCTAGGTGAAGAAATGTTGGGCAAATTTTGGGGTGCAATAGTTGCCCCTATTCAAACGTCTTGGACCTGACTGGGTGAGAAGCGAACGACTCTCAAACAATCAAGGTAAAAGACGGTTGAATACCAACAAACCCGGAAATTTTCCAACTGCACAAGTACACGGTACTCTGATGGGAACAAATCTTCTGAAACCGAAATAATAGTTGCACGGCAACTAGCTGGAGAATTGGTCATACGGTAACTGGTGAAATGTCTAATCTCAAATCTCCGCCAGGGTGGTCATCTGATTTTTCTGTAGATCTTCGTCCTCAAGTCATCAAGGGGTCACTGGTCACTCGGTAACCGGTGATACATGGCTGATATTGCCGTCAGGAATTCTGCGGCACTGCTGCAGAAGAATTCCTCGGGACTCATCAGGTCATTAGGAACTTTTTAACAATCAAGCTAATTATGCCGTCGGGTATTCAAAGCAACTTTCGGGCGTCAGCCAGACTTCGTCAGTAAGTCGGGAATAGAATTCTCGGTCAATCATGAACCAATTGGGGATATCCAAACTTCTGCCATCAGGCATTCCGCATCAGCTGAGGGAACTGCTTCGACATCACAGTTGGACTTCGTCAGTAAGTCTTAGGATGGGATCCTTAATCCATCAGGAACCACTAAGGATATACAATCTTTTGTCGTCAGGCACCCTGCGTTAGATAGGCAAACTGCTTCGACATCGCAGCTGGACTTCATCAGTAAGTTTTCAAGGGAAGTTTCAACTTCGCTGTTCAGAAACCTACTGGGGATGACGCATCTCCGCTGGGGATTCTGGAGAACTATCAAGTAACTCTGCTTTGGGGATCCAGAAATCCTTCTGGGTGAATTGACTCTGCTGAGGACTTCAAGAATCCTATTGGACAAATAACTCTGCCGGAGACTTCAAGAATTATCCTGAACCAATAACTCTGCGAGAGATTTCAGGAATCATCCTGAGCAAACACTCAGCCGGGGACTCTAAGCATCAACCTGAGAAACCCTCTCTGGCGACTTCACTGGGGATTTTAAGAATCATCTTAAATAAACACCTTCGCTGGAGAATTCAAGAATCATCTTGGGCAAGCGACCTTGCTGAGGAATACCTGCAAAACAAGAACGGTAACAACCTAGATCATGTTTCATATGCATATGATCGTCAATGGCGTAATGCTCCACACGGTGGAAATGTTATGTGTTTAAGGTAAATGTTATGCAATCATGCAAAATGCTACAACTCCATCAGCAAAATAAATGCTAAAGGGAAAATCTTCCTGTCAAGGAGCAGGAACCACTCTGGTGGAGAGGAGGAATCATCCTGTCAAGGAGAAGAAGTCACACCAATCTCAATTGGAATCTGCCCGGGGAAACGAACTTTAGTCAACTGCTGTAGGGGAACAAAGCTCTCCGAGAACTTGGACTCGCTCATCTAGGTGTACAAACCACAACTGCTGAGGAAATCGATGTCAATCGCAGAAATAAACTGCGCGGCCTTCGCGGCTAAAACTTTCCTGGAGATAACGACCCCGGTTGGGAAATACAGCATCAACTATTCAACACTCTACTGGGGAAAACCAATCATGGCCTGAACGACTTCCAAGGACTCGGCTCTCTCGGGGATCTGCAAACTCGGTTGGGGGAGAAGGAATCATCCTGCTTGCCGGGGAGGGTACAACTCCGTGGGGAATTTCAATTCTCCTGGAGACTTTAGTCTGTACTTTTGAAAGCCGCATGCTTCAGTATATGACTCAGCTGGGGAAGTGACGATCCTTCAGGATACGTCTGGTTGGGGAGAGAATCTTCTCTGCTTGGGGAGACATATCAATGCTTACAATCTCATGTTCAAACTCCACGGGGAGGTTCCGTTGAACCTTGCTGGAGGAGAAGGAATCATCCTGCTCGGGGACGCATACGGCGTACTGCCTGGAATATGCTATACCTGTAACAACATAAACAAACAGACAAGATACCCTTCTCACAGGGACCTATCAAGGTTATCATCTTGTGACAATGTTCAAGTAATTCATTGTTTCAACAATCAGTGGCCTAGGCCAGTAAGTTTATGTATGTGCATTTTATCAAAAACATCGGCGTTCTTTTTCGCAAACAAAACAGATAAATGCTAAACAAACAAACAGAATTGCTGAATAATATACATTTTATTGATAATGAATCCCTGAATGGGCAAAAATGTTTTACAACAGATGCAAGCTCCTGGAATGAGGAAGCTGCGCAAATATAAAAACATAAATATACACCAGTATATACACAAATGTCGGCAATAAGGCGTAGATGAACACCATGAGTTGATCCCTCTATGACCCACTCGACTTCGATACTTCTCCGACGCTTCAGCTTCAGAAGAGATTGATTCAGATAAACGGCCCTCAGGTCTTCCAAACCACTAAACAATGAAAGTCCACACGCGGAACGTAGTCATTTGCTTTTTCAAATCCCTAACTTTTGCCTGAATCGCCCTTCCGGGTTTTCGATTCACCGGGATACCTTTTTTGCCAAAGTCGCCCTTCCAGGTTTTCGACTTTGCGGGTGTACATTCTTTTCTTTATATCCCTAATTTTTGCCCGAACCTTTTTCCTTTTTTATGGTTCGCCGGGATGCCCCATTTTTGCCTGGATATTCTTTTTCTTTCCAGCGGGTCGTTTTTTAAGCAAAGTATTTTTTAATTGCGTCCGCGTTCACCGGGGATGCAAAATCTTCGCCGTCCATCGTGGATAACAACAAGGCTCCTCCCTAGAAGACCCTGCTGACGATATATGGACCTTCGTAATTGGGAGTCCACTTGCCCCGGTGATCGGAGTGTGGAGGAAAAATCTTCTTCAGGACGAGATCACCCGTCTGAAAGCTTCTAGGATGCACCTTCTTATCATAAGCTTTCTTCATTCGGCTTTGGTATAGACGACCATATGCAATCGATGCCAACCTCTTCTCGTCCATCAGGCTGAGTTGGTTTAGTCGGTTCTTAATCCATTCTGCCTCATCGAGTTTCACGTCAATCAAAACTCGTAAAGAAGGGATCTCCACTTCCAACGGTAGGACAGCTTCCATACCGTACACCAATGAGAAAGGAGTTTCCCTGGTCGATGTACGTACCGTGGTACGATAACCGTGCAGCGCAAATGGCAACATCTCGTGCCAATCTTTATAGGTCACAACCATCTTCTGTACAATCTTTTTGATATTCTTATTGGCCGCTTCAACGGCGCCATTCATCTTCGGCCGGTAAGGAGATGAGTTGTGGTGTTCAATCTTGAAACTCTGGCACAACTCCTTCATCATCTTGTTATTCAGATTCGAACCATTATCAGTAATGATCCGCTCGGGAATTCCGTATCGACAGATGATGTCCCTCTTTATGAATCTAGCCACCACCTGCTTGGTCACATTAGCATATGAGGCTGCCTCCACCCACTTGGTGAAGTAGTCGATAGCTACTAGAATGAAGCGATGACCGTTAGATGCAGTGGGCTCGATCTTGCCTATCATGTCGATCCCCACATGGAGAACGGCCACGGGGAGGACATGACATTCAAAGGGCGCGGCGGCACGTGAATCTTATCAGCATAAATCTGGCATTTATGGCATCTCTTCGTGAATTTAAAGCAATCCGACTCCATCGTCAGCCAGTAGTATCCTGCTCTCAGGATCTTTCTCGTCATAGCGTGCCCGCTGGCATGCGTACCAAATGTGCCTTCATGGACTTCTTCCATGGGCATACTCGCTTCCTTCTCATCTACACATCTGAGTAGCACGAGATCGTGGTTTCTCTTGTACAAAACTCCATCAGGATTGAGATAAAAGTTTCCAGACAGCATCCTCAGAGTCTTCTTATCCTGGGTTGACGCTCCTGCAGGATACTCCTTAGTCATAAGGAAGGTCTGGATATCATGGAACCATGGCTTGCCGTCGGAGGCTTCCTCGATCGCAAAGACGAATGCAGGTCTATCAAGGCGAGAAAGGACAATTCTTGGAGCTTCATTCCAAAAATTGACTTTATACATCTAAGCCAACGTGGCTAAGGCATCAGCCATTTGATTCTCGGCTCTGGGTACATGATGGAGTTCCACTCGATCAAAGAACGGAAGTAGCCTTCTGGCATAGTTCATGTACGGCACCAAATTCGATTGACGAGTCTCCCACTCCCCTTTAATCTGGTTAATCACAAGTGCCGAGTCACCATATACATCTAGGTTCTTGATTCTCAAATCAATTGCTTCTTCTAGACCCATGATGCATGCTTCGTACTCCGCTTCGTTATTGGTGACCGAAAACGTCAGTCTCGCAGTGAACGGGATGTGGGATCCATGGGGAGTCGTGAGGATCGCCCCAATGCCACTTCCATAAGAGTTAACCGCCCCGTCAAATATCAATTTCCATTGGGATTTCCTGTCTGGACCCTCGTCGGGCAACAGTTCATCGCAATCTTTTGCTTTGAGAAACATGATATCCTCATCAAGAAACTCAAATTTCATCGGCTGATAATCCTCGATCGGCTATTCGGCAAGGTACTCAGACAATACGCTTCCCTCGATGGCCTTCTGGGAAATATACTGAATATCATATTCTATCAACACCATTTGCCATCTGGCAATCCTGCCCGAAGCGCTTGCTTCTCGAAGACGTACTTGATCGGATCCATCTTCGAAATTAGCATGGTTGTGTGATTGAGCATGTACAGTCGTCAATGTTTGGCAGCCCAGGCCAGTGCACCACACGTTTTCTCCAGCATCGAGTAACGAGATTCACAATCTGTGAACTGTTTGCTCAAATAATAAATGGCATGCTCCTTTCTGCCGTCTCGTCGTGCTGACCGAGAACACACCCCATACTATTCTCAAGAACTGTCAAGTACATGATTAAGGGTCTTCCGGCCACTGGGGGTATCAAGATCGAAGGTTCCTGCAGATACTGTTTTATTTTATCAAATGCCTTCTGGCAATCCTCGTTCCAGATAATCGCCTGATCTTTCTTTAACAGTTTGAACATCGGTTCACACGTGGCCGTGAGCTGAGAAATAAACCTTGCAATGTAGTTTATTCTGCCCAGGGAACCACGAACTTCTTTTTCTGTTTTTGGCGCTTGCATTTCTTGTATTGCTTTAATCTTCGCAGGATCAACCTCAATGCCTCTTTCGCTCACGATAAACCCCAGTAGTTTTCTGGACCGTACTCCGAAAGTACACTTGTTAGGATTCAACCTCAACCTGAACTTCCTAAGCCTCTCAAAAAGCTTCAGCAAATTGACAGATGTCCCTCCTCCGTTTGGGACTTCGCAATCATGTCATCAACATAGACTTCGATCTCATGATGAATCATGTCATGAAACAAAGTGACCATTGCTCGTTGGTAAGTGGCCCCTGCGTTCTTCCGACCGAAAGGCATTACCTTGTAGTAGAATGTTCCCCAAGGTGTAATAAACGTAGTTTTCTCCATGTCCTCCGGCGCCATCTTAATCTGATTGTAGCCGGAGAAGCCATCCATGAATGAAAATACGGAGAACTGGGCTGTATTGTCGACCACCACATCAATATGAGGGAGCGGGAAATCATCTTTAGGGCTCGCCCTGTTCAAATCCCGATAATCGACGCACATTCGCACCTTACCGTCCTTCTTCGGTACAGGCACTATGTTGGCGACCCACGGAGGGTAAGTGGTGACCGCTAAAAAGCCAGCGTCAAGCTGCTTTTGCACTTCTTCTTTGAGCTTAACGGCTATATCTGGTCACGTCCTCCTAAGCTTCTACTTAACGGGAAGACAATCTTCTCGTAGCAGCAAGTGATGGACCACGATGTCCGTATCAAGTCCGGGCATATCTTCGTATGACCAAGCAAAGATGTCACTATACTCTCTTAGCATCTCGACCAATCTCTGCTTGACATCTCTCTGCAATGCGGCCCCTATCCTGACGTTCCTGACAAGTTCTTCAGAACCTAGATTCACAATCTCAATCTCTTCCTCATGAGGCAGAATAACTTTCTCTTCTTGCTTCAACAAGCGGGTCAACTCTTCGGGAAGGTCTTCGTCTTCATCAATCTCTTCTTCGGCTTGATAGATCGGGCAATTGAAGTCGAAGTGAGTCGTAGAAGGTCCAGAGTCGATGTCATCTGCTATGTGGATCCTGCAATAACAAGGGTTAAGCTTAAGACAAGGATATGCAGGTTAGCACAAACCCCATTGCCATTTTATTGTTGTTTAAAACAAATATAAAACAGGAATAACAGAGATTACAACATTTGAATTCGAAGAAAAATGCCTTTTGATTTATTGGTAAAATGCATGTACATAATCAAACAAGGCCCTGACAATAAAACCACTATGCCCCGGGTAGGACATAGGGTTGTACAATGATTGGAGAAAGTAAAGCATTACTTTTTGCCTGTCACATGGATGATATCCCTGATGGACCAGTTGGTGAGGCTCTGGCCTGGTTTGCTGGGCTGGATGCAAGAGTCTAGGTCGCAATCGATGTCCTCGCCGTCTTCAGACACTGCGTTGACACTTTCGAATATTATTCCGCCGCTTGTAAATTGGATCGGCCCTTTACCTTATGACGCACTGTGAGAAGAGGAGGCTTCAGCCGCAGGAGAGTATCCTAACCCGAACTTGTCCTGTTTGTTAGGTATTTCTAGGATTAGCCCCCAGCCTGGGGTAGATCCGGCTTGAACAACGGCCTGGGCTTCCTTGAAGGAAGAGAGAGTCATCTCTGGTTTCTCGGTCGCTACTGGAGCCACGTTCTTGACTTTAACAGCTTTGAACGCCTGACATAGGGTTTCATGGATTTCCCCATCCATCTCAACATACTTGAAGGACAACAAATGGCTCACCATTATGTCTTCCTCGCCACATACAGTTACAATGCTGCCTCTGACAGCATACTTGAGTTTCTGGTGCAACGTGGAGGTCACGGCGCCAACAGAGTGGATCCATGGCCGGCCTAGGAGACAACTGTAGTCGGGCATGATGTCCATAATGTAAAAAACCGCGTCGAAAGTTTCCGGCCCAACTTGGATTGGTAGAGTCACCTCCATGAAAACATGACGTTTGGTTCCATCGAACGCTTTCACAACCAGATCACTGGGTGTGCAAATAAATCCGCGAGTGTCTAACTTCATCAATGCTTTCTTCGGAAGAACATTGAGTGACGACCCCGTGTCCACCAACACATGAGACATAATCGTTCCCCTATACTCTATCGAGATGTGCAGGGCGCTGTTGTGGTTTCTTCCCTTCGGCGTCAGCTCCAGGTCAGTGAACCCTAACCCGTTCCCAACATTTACCTGGGCTACGACCCCTTCGAACTGGTTGACCGATATTTCCTGCGGTACATACGTGGCATTCAAAACCTTTAACAGCGCGTTGCGATGTGACTCCGAACACAACAACAAATTCAGGATGGAAATTTTCGAGGGTGTTTGATGGAGATGATCCACGATCTTGTAATCACTCTTCTTAATCAACCTCATGAGCTCTTCAGCGTCCTTTACAAGTAAGTCCTTCTCTACCCCACGAGGGGTTTCCTCAACGACCTTACTTTTTCCCTTATCGGTTCCTTCAGCTTTGTCCGCTTTGTCCGCCACAATCTCGGGTGGGGCAAATACTCTTCCGCTGCGCGTGATTCCGCCAATTCCCACTAGGTTATCCACAGATTGCCCCGAGGGTTCCAATTCTAACTTCTGCCCGTTGCAGTAGACGTCCGCCCCATAATGCCACGGGACAACATTGGTGCTTTTAAAAGGTATCGGCCCGGCCTTGGTGATGGTAATCGTGGGCGGTCTGGGTGCAGAAATAGTTATCGTCCGGCGAGGGATGGTGATGGTGGCAACCTCATCATCTTGCTTCAGCATTACCTCTCCAGATCCACATTCGGCCCTTCGGCTAAACTGCAAGATCCCTTCGGTCATCAGACTCTGAATCCCCTCTATCAACTGTTCACATCCATCAGGACGAATCGCACAGCCCATACATAGTTCTCCACAGCCTGGGAAGAAACCTCTCTTCATCAGCTTGGCTTTGACGAAGCTAAGCGGTGTCTTCAAATCCCCGACGTCAGTCAGTAGATCCAAATTCTCGTCTTCAATAACGGCATTCACCCCACCTCCCCGATGATTCGGCATAGGGTTCTTCGTGACATTTGGAACATTATCTGAGAAGTTGATGATCTTAGCATCCACCATATCCTGCACCTTGTGCTTGAAGGCTTTGCAGTTTTCTATCGTGTGGCCTGGTGCCCCTGAGTGAAACTCACATGTTGCATTCGCATCATAACCTGGCGGAGGTGCCCCTGTCAAGGGAGCCAGGGTTCTCTTCTGGATTAGCTGTAACTGAAGCAGAGTCTGTAACAGCTGAGCATAAGACATGGGCGGTGTTTCAAGGTGACGACTTGATAGAGGTGCCCTGTTCTGATACTTTCTGTACCCTTGCTGATTCGGCTGCTGCTGCTGCTGTGGCTGGGGTTGTTGGACAGCGGGGATGGTTATGCTGGCCACCTGCTGGTGAGGGCCTTTACCCTTCCTTCGAGCGTTGGACACGGCGCTCGTCTCTCCTTCCCGCCTTTTGCCACCATACGGTTTCTTTCCTCCTCCAGCTGAGGATAGATCACCTTGAATTTTCCCCAGTTTGATCCCATTTTCAACGTGCTCGCCCGTGATGATGAGATCTGAGAAGCTTCCGGACATACTGCTGACCAATTT
>OZ012738.1:193466721-193615908 GCA_963859935.3 Lathyrus sativus
TGATAGTAGCCAGTGTGAGTTCGCTCCGTCATCCTTTTGGTGGTGGGTCTGTCACTTCTTCGATGTCAGAATGTGTGGGTGTGTTTTACTGTATCATCCTTTTGGTGGTAGTAGCTGGTGTGTGTTTGCTCAGTTAGCCTTTTGCTGGTGGGTCTGTCATTTCATCGATGTCTAATTGTGCGAGTGTTTTTGCTCTATCATACTTTTGGTGATGGTAACCGGTGTGAGTTTGCTCCGTCATCCTTTTGGTGGTGGGTCTGTGATTTCGTCGACGCTAGAATGTGCGAGTTTGTTTTTCTCTATCATCCTTTTGGTTTTAGTAGTCAGTGTGAGTTTGCCCCGTCATCATATTGGTGTGGGTCTGTCATTTCGTTGATGTCAGATTTTGCGAGTGTTTTGCTCTATCATTCTTTTAATGGTAGTAGCCGGTGTGAGTTCGCTCCGTCATCCTTTTGGTGGTAGGTCTGTTATTTCATCGATTTCAAATTATGCGAGTGTGTGTTTCTCCATCATCCTTTTGGTGATAGTAGCTGGTGTGAGTTTGCTCTGTCATCCTTTTGGTGGTGGGTCTGTGATTTCGTCGATGTTAGATTGTACGAGTTTGTTTTAATCTATCATCCTTTTGGTTTTAGTAGCCGGTGTGAGTTTGCCCCGTCATCGTTTTGGTGGTGGGTCTGTCATTTCGTCGATGTCAGATTTTGTGAGTGTTTTGTTGTATTATTCTTTTAGTGGTAGTAGCCGGCGTGACTTCGATTCGTCATCCTTTTGGTGGTGGGTTTGTCATTTCATCGATTTCAAATTATGTGAGTGTGTGTTTCTCAATCATCCTTTTGGTGATAGTAGCCGGTGTGAGTTTGCTCCGTGATCCTTTTGGTGGTGAGTCTGTCATTTCTTCGATGTCAGAATGTGCGAGTGTGTTTTGCTCTATCATCCTCTTGGTGGTAGTAGCTGGTGTGAGTTTGCTCAGTAATCCTTTTGGTGGTGGGTCTGTCATTTCATCGATGTCTGATTATGCGAGTGTGTTTTTCTCTATCATCCTTTTGGTGATAGTTTCCGGTGTGAGTTTGCTCTGTCATCCTTTTGGTGGTGGGTCTGTGATTTCGTCGATGCTAGATTGTGCGAGTTTGTTTTAATCTATCATCCTTTTGGTTTTAGTAGCCGGTGTGAGTTTTCCCCGTCATCGTTTTGGTGGTGGGTCTGTCATTTTGTCGATGCCATATTTTGTGAGTGTTTTGCTCTATCATTCTTTTAGTGGTAGTAGCCAGTGTGAGTTCGCTCCGTCATCCTTTTGATGGTGGGTCTGTTATTTCATCGATTTCAAATTATGCTAGTGTGTGTGTCTCTATCATCCTTTTGGTGATAGTAGCCAGTGTGAGTTCGCTCCGTCATCCTTTTGGTGGTGGGTCTGTCATTTCTTCGATGTCAGAATGTGCGAGTGTGTTTTGCTGTATCATCCTTTTGGTGGTAGTAGCTGGTGTGTGTTTGCTCAGTAAGCCTTTTGCTGGTGGGTATGTCATTTCATCGATGTCTAATTGTGCGAGTGTTTTTGCTCTATCATACTTTTGGTGATGGTAACCGGTGTGAGTTTGCTCCGTCATCCTTTTGGTGGTGGGTGTGTGATTTCGTCGACGCTAGATTGTGCGAGTTTGTTTTTCTCTATCATCCTTTTGGTTTTAGTAGTCAGTGTGAGTTTGCCCCGTCATCATATTGGTGTGGGTCTGTCATTTCATCGATGTCAGATTTTACGAGTGTTTTGCTCTATCATTCTTTTAGTGGTAGTAGCCAGTGTGAGTTCGCTCCGTCATCCTTTTGATGGTGGGTCTGTTATTTCATCGATTTCAAATTATGCTAGTGTGTGTGTCTCTATCATGCTTTTGGTGATAGTAGCCAGTGTGAGTTCGCTCCGTCATCCTTTTGGTGGTGGGTCTGTCACTTCTTCGATGTCAGAATGTGTGGGTGTGTTTTACTGTATCATCCTTTTGGTGGTAGTAGCTGGTGTGTGTTTGCTCAGTTAGCCTTTTGCTGGTGGGTCTGTCATTTCATCGATGTCTAATTGTGCGAGTGTTTTTGCTCTATCATACTTTTGGTGATGGTAACCGGTGTGAGTTTGCTCCGTCATCCTTTTGGTGGTGGGTCTGTGATTTCGTCGACGCTAGAATGTGCGAGTTTGTTTTTCTCTATCATCCTTTTGGTTTTAGTAGTCAGTGTGAGTTTGCCCCGTCATCATATTGGTGTGGGTCTGTCATTTCGTTGATGTCAGATTTTGCGAGTGTTTTGCTCTATCATTCTTTTAGTGGTAGTAGCCGGTGTGAGTTCGCTCCGTCATCCTTTTGGTGGTAGGTCTGTTATTTCATCGATTTCAAATTATGCGAGTGTGTGTTTCTCCATCATCCTTTTGGTGATAGTAGCTGGTGTGAGTTTGCTCTGTCATCCTTTTGGTGGTGGGTCTGTGATTTCGTCGATGTTAGATTGTACGAGTTTGTTTTAATCTATCATCCTTTTGGTTTTAGTAGCCGGTGTGAGTTTGCCCCGTCATCGTTTTGGTGGTGGGTCTGTCATTTCGTCGATGTCAGATTTTGTGAGTGTTTTGTTGTATTATTCTTTTAGTGGTAGTAGCCGGCGTGACTTCGATTCGTCATCCTTTTGGTGGTGGGTTTGTCATTTCATCGATTTCAAATTATGTGAGTGTGTGTTTCTCAATCATCCTTTTGGTGATAGTAGCCGGTATGAGTTTGCTCCGTGATCCTTTTGGTGGTGAGTCTGTCATTTCTTCGATGTCAGAATGTGCGAGTGTGTTTTGCTCTATCATCCTCTTGGTGGTAGTAGCTGGTGTGAGTTTGCTCAGTAATCCTTTTGGTGGTGGGTCTGTCATTTCATCGATGTCTGATTATGCGAGTGTGTTTTTCTCTATCATCCTTTTGGTGATAGTTTCCGGTGTGAGTTTGCTCTGTCATCCTTTTGGTGGTGGGTCTGTGATTTCGTCGATGCTAGATTGTGCGAGTTTGTTTTAATCTATCATCCTTTTGGTTTTAGTAGCCGGTGTGAGTTTTCCCCGTCATCGTTTTGGTGGTGGGTCTGTCATTTTGTCGATGCCATATTTTGTGAGTGTTTTGCTCTATCATTCTTTTAGTGGTAGTAGCCAGTGTGAGTTCGCTCCGTCATCCTTTTGATGGTGGGTCTGTTATTTCATCGATTTCAAATTATGCTAGTGTGTGTGTCTCTATCATCCTTTTGGTGATAGTAGCCAGTGTGAGTTCGCTCCGTCATCCTTTTGGTGGTGGGTCTGTCATTTCTTCGATGTCAGAATGTGCGAGTGTGTTTTGCTGTATCATCCTTTTGGTGGTAGTAGCTGGTGTGTGTTTGCTCAGTAAGCCTTTTGCTGGTGGGTCTGTCATTTCATCGATGTCTAATTGTGCGAGTGTTTTTGCTCTATCATACTTTTGGTGATGGTAACCGGTGTGAGTTTGCTCCGTCATCCTTTTGGTGGTGGGTCTGTGATTTCGTCGACGCTAGATTGTGCGAGTTTGTTTTTCTCTATCATCCTTTTGGTTTTAGTAGTCAGTGTGAGTTTGCCCCGTCATCATATTGGTGTGGGTCTGTCATTTCATCGATGTCAGATTTTACGAGTGTTTTGCTCTATCATTCTTTTAGTGGTAGTAGCCAGTGTGAGTTCGCTCCGTCATCCTTTTGATGGTGGGTCTGTTATTTCATCGATTTCAAATTATGCTAGTGTGTGTGTCTCTATCATGCTTTTGGTGATAGTAGCCAGTGTGAGTTCGCTCCGTCATCCTTTTGGTGGTGGGTCTGTCACTTCTTCGATGTCAGAATGTGTGGGTGTGTTTTACTGTATCATCCTTTTGGTGGTAGTAGCTGGTGTGTGTTTGCTCAGTTAGCCTTTTGCTGGTGGGTCTGTCATTTCATCGATGTCTAATTGTGCGAGTGTTTTTGCTCTATCATACTTTTGGTGATGGTAACCGGTGTGAGTTTGCTCCGTCATCCTTTTGGTGGTGGGTCTGTGATTTCGTCGACGCTAGAATGTGCGAGTTTGTTTTTCTCTATCATCCTTTTGGTTTTAGTAGTCAGTGTGAGTTTGCCCCGTCATCATATTGGTGTGGGTCTGTCATTTCGTTGATGTCAGATTTTGCGAGTGTTTTGCTCTATCATTCTTTTAGTGGTAGTAGCCGGTGTGAGTTCGCTCCGTCATCCTTTTGGTGGTAGGTCTGTTATTTCATCGATTTCAAATTATGCGAGTGTGTGTTTCTCCATCATCCTTTTGGTGATAGTAGCTGGTGTGAGTTTGCTCTGTCATCCTTTTGGTGGTGGGTCTGTGATTTCGTCGATGTTAGATTGTACGAGTTTGTTTTAATCTATCATCCTTTTGGTTTTAGTAGCCGGTGTGAGTTTGCCCCGTCATCGTTTTGGTGGTGGGTCTGTCATTTCGTCGATGTCAGATTTTGTGAGTGTTTTGTTGTATTATTCTTTTAGTGGTAGTAGCCGGCGTGACTTCGATTCGTCATCCTTTTGGTGGTGGGTTTGTCATTTCATCGATTTCAAATTATGTGAGTGTGTGTTTCTCAATCATCCTTTTGGTGATAGTAGCCGGTGTGAGTTTGCTCCGTGATCCTTTTGGTGGTGAGTCTGTCATTTCTTCGATGTCAGAATGTGCGAGTGTGTTTTGCTCTATCATCCTCTTGGTGGTAGTAGCTGGTGTGAGTTTGCTCAGTAATCCTTTTGGTGGTGGGTCTATCATTTCATCGATGTCTGATTATGCGAGTGTGTTTTTCTCTATCATCCTTTTGGTGATAGTTTCCGGTGTGAGTTTGCTCTGTCATCCTTTTGGTGGTGGGTCTGTGATTTCGTCGATGCTAGATTGTGCGAGTTTGTTTTAATCTATCATCCTTTTGGTTTTAGTAGCCGGTGTGAGTTTTCCCCGTCATCGTTTTGGTGGTGGGTCTGTCATTTTGTCGATGCCATATTTTGTGAGTGTTTTGCTCTATCATTCTTTTAGTGGTAGTAGCCAGTGTGAGTTCGCTCCGTCATCCTTTTGATGGTGGGTCTGTTATTTCATCGATTTCAAATTATGCTAGTGTGTGTGTCTCTATCATCCTTTTGGTGATAGTAGCCAGTGTGAGTTCGCTCCGTCATCCTTTTGGTGGTGGGTCTGTCATTTCTTCGATGTCAGAATGTGCGAGTGTGTTTTGCTGTATCATCCTTTTGGTGGTAGTAGCTGGTGTGTGTTTGCTCAGTAAGCCTTTTGCTGGTGGGTCTGTCATTTCATCGATGTCTAATTGTGCGAGTGTTTTTGCTCTATCATACTTTTGGTGATGGTAACCGGTGTGAGTTTGCTCCGTCATCCTTTTGGTGGTGGGTCTGTGATTTCGTCGACGCTAGATTGTGCGAGTTTGTTTTTCTCTATCATCCTTTTGGTTTTAGTAGTCAGTGTGAGTTTGCCCCGTCATCATATTGGTGTGGGTCTGTCATTTCATCGATGTCAGATTTTACGAGTGTTTTGCTCTATCATTCTTTTAGTGGTAGTAGCCAGTGTGAGTTCGCTCCGTCATCCTTTTGATGGTGGGTCTGTTATTTCATCGATTTCAAATTATGCTAGTGTGTGTGTCTCTATCATGCTTTTGGTGATAGTAGCCAGTGTGAGTTCGCTCCGTCATCCTTTTGGTGGTGGGTCTGTCACTTCTTCGATGTCAGAATGTGTGGGTGTGTTTTACTGTATCATCCTTTTGGTGGTAGTAGCTGGTGTGTGTTTGCTCAGTTAGCCTTTTGCTGGTGGGTCTGTCATTTCATCGATGTCTAATTGTGCGAGTGTTTTTGCTCTATCATACTTTTGGTGATGGTAACCGGTGTGAGTTTGCTCCGTCATCCTTTTGGTGGTGGGTCTGTGATTTCGTCGACGCTAGAATGTGCGAGTTTGTTTTTCTCTATCATCCTTTTGGTTTTAGTAGTCAGTGTGAGTTTGCCCCGTCATCATATTGGTGTGGGTCTGTCATTTCGTTGATGTCAGATTTTGCGAGTGTTTTGCTCTATCATTCTTTTAGTGGTAGTAGCCGGTGTGAGTTCGCTCCGTCATCCTTTTGGTGGTAGGTCTGTTATTTCATCGATTTCAAATTATGCGAGTGTGTGTTTCTCCATCATCCTTTTGGTGATAGTAGCTGGTGTGAGTTTGCTCTGTCATCCTTTTGGTGGTGGGTCTGTGATTTCGTCGATGTTAGATTGTACGAGTTTGTTTTAATCTATCATCCTTTTGGTTTTAGTAGCCGGTGTGAGTTTGCCCCGTCATCGTTTTGGTGGTGGGTCTGTCATTTCGTCGATGTCAGATTTTGTGAGTGTTTTGTTGTATTATTCTTTTAGTGGTAGTAGCCGGCGTGACTTCGATTCGTCATCCTTTTGGTGGTGGGTTTGTCATTTCATCGATTTCAAATTATGTGAGTGTGTGTTTCTCAATCATCCTTTTGGTGATAGTAGCCGGTGTGAGTTTGCTCCGTGATCCTTTTGGTGGTGAGTCTGTCATTTCTTCGATGTCAGAATGTGCGAGTGTGTTTTGCTCTATCATCCTCTTGGTGGTAGTAGCTGGTGTGAGTTTGCTCAGTAATCCTTTTGGTGGTGGGTCTGTCATTTCATCGATGTCTGATTATGCGAGTGTGTTTTTCTCTATCATCCTTTTGGTGATAGTTTCCGGTGTGAGTTTGCTCTGTCATCCTTTTGGTGGTGGGTCTGTGATTTCGTCGATGCTAGATTGTGCGAGTTTGTTTTAATCTATCATCCTTTTGGTTTTAGTAGCCGGTGTGAGTTTTCCCCGTCATCGTTTTGGTGGTGGGTCTGTCATTTTGTCGATGCCATATTTTGTGAGTGTTTTGCTCTATCATTCTTTTAGTGGTAGTAGCCAGTGTGAGTTCGCTCCGTCATCCTTTTGATGGTGGGTCTGTTATTTCATCGATTTCAAATTATGCTAGTGTGTGTGTCTCTATCATCCTTTTGGTGATAGTAGCCAGTGTGAGTTCGCTCCGTCATCCTTTTGGTGGTGGGTCTGTCATTTCTTCGATGTCAGAATGTGCGAGTGTGTTTTGCTGTATCATCCTTTTGGTGGTAGTAGCTGGTGTGTGTTTGCTCAGTAAGCCTTTTGCTGGTGGGTCTGTCATTTCATCGATGTCTAATTGTGCGAGTGTTTTTGCTCTATCATACTTTTGGTGATGGTAACCGGTGTGAGTTTGCTCCGTCATCCTTTTGGTGGTGGGTCTGTGATTTCGTCGACGCTAGATTGTGCGAGTTTGTTTTTCTCTATCATCCTTTTGGTTTTAGTAGTCAGTGTGAGTTTGCCCCGTCATCATATTGGTGTGGGTCTGTCATTTCATCGATGTCAGATTTTACGAGTGTTTTGCTCTATCATTCTTTTAGTGGTAGTAGCCAGTGTGAGTTCGCTCCGTCATCCTTTTGATGGTGGGTCTGTTATTTCATCGATTTCAAATTATGCTAGTGTGTGTGTCTCTATCATGCTTTTGGTGATAGTAGCCAGTGTGAGTTCGCTCCGTCATCCTTTTGGTGGTGGGTCTGTCACTTCTTCGATGTCAAAATGTGTGGGTGTGTTTTGCTGTATCATCCTTTTGGTGGTAGTAGCTGGTGTGTGTTTTCTCAGTTAGCCTTTTGCTGGTGGGTCTGTCATTTCATCGATGTCTAATTGTGCGAGTGTTTTTGCTCTATCATACTTTTGGTGATGGTAACCGGTGTGAGTTTGCTCCGTCATCCTTTTGGTGGTGGGTCTGTGATTTCGTCGACGCTAGAATGTGCGAGTTTGTTTTTCTCTATCATCCTTTTGGTTTTAGTAGTCAGTGTGAGTTTGCCCGTCATCATATTGGTGTGGGTCTGTCATTTCGTCGATGTCAGATTTTGCGAGTGTTTTGCTCTATCATTCTTTTAGTGGTAGTAGCCGGTGTGAGTTCGCTCCGTCATCCTTTTGGTGGTAGGTCTGTTATTTCATCGATTTCAAATTATGCGAGTGTGTGTTTCTCCATCATCCTTTTGGTGATAGTAGCTGGTGTGAGTTTGCTCTGTCATCCTTTTGGTGGTGGGTCTGTGATTTCGTCGATGTTAGATTGTACGAGTTTGTTTTAATCTATCATCCTTTTGGTTTTAGTAGCCGGTGTGAGTTTGCCCCGTCATCGTTTTGGTGGTGGGTCTGTCATTTCGTCGATGTCAGATTTTGTGAGTGTTTTGTTGTATTATTCTTTTAGTGGTAGTAGCCGGCGTGACTTCGATTCGTCATCCTTTTGGTGGTGGGTTTGTCATTTCATCGATTTCAAATTATGCGAGTGTGTGTTTCTCAATCATCCTTTTGGTGATAGTAGCCGGTGTGAGTTTGCTCCGTGATCCTTTTGGTGGTGAGTCTGTCATTTCTTCGATGTCAGAATGTGAGAGTGTGTTTTGCTCTATCATCCTCTTGGTGGTAGTAGCTGGTGTGAGTTTGCTCAGTAATCCTTTTGGTGGTGGGTCTGTCATTTCATCGATGTCTGATTATGCGAGTGTGTTTTTCTCTATCATCCTTTTGGTGATAGTTTCCGGTGTGAGTTTGCTCTGTCATCCTTTTGGTGGTGGGTCTGTGATTTCGTCGATGCTAGATTGTGCGAGTTTGTTTTAATCTATCATCCTTTTGGTTTTAGTAGCCGGTGTGAGTTTTCCCCGTAATCGTTTTGGTGGTGGGTCTGTCATTTTGTCGATGCCATATTTTGTGAGTGTTTTGCTCTATCATTCTTTTAGTGGTAGTAGCCGGCGTGAATTCGCTCCGTCATCCTTTTGGTGGTGGGTCTGTGATTTCATCGATTTCAAATTATGCGAGTTTGTGTTTCTCAATCATCCTTTTGGTGATAGTAGACGGTGTGAGTTTGCTCTGTCATCCTTTTGGTGGTGGGTCTGTCATTTCTTCGATGTCAGAATGTGCGAGTGTGTTTTGCTCTATCATCCTTTTGGTGGTAGTAGCTGGTGTGAGTTTGCTCAGTAATCCTTTTGGTGGTGGGTCTGTCATTTCATCGATGTCTGATTGTGAGAGTGTGTTTTGCTCTATCATACTTTTGGTGATGGTAGCCGGTGTGAGTTTGCTCCGTCATCCTTTTGGTGGCGGGTCTGTGATTTCGTCGATGCTAGATTGTGCGAGTTTTTTTTGCTCTATCATCCTTTTGGTTTTAGTAGCCAGTGTGAGTTTGCCCCGTCATCATTTTGGTGGTGGGTCTGTCATTTCGTCGATGTCAGATTTTGTGAGTGTTTTGCTCTATCATTCTTTTAGTGGTAGTAGCCGTTGTGAGTTCGCTCTGTCATCCTTCTGGTAGTAGGTCTGTTATTTCATCGATTTCAAATTATGCGATTGTGTGTTTCTCTATCATCCTTTTGGTGATAGTAGCCGGTGTGAGTTTGCTCTGTCATCCTTTTGGTGGTGGGTCTATGATTTTGTCGATGCTAGATTGTGCGAGTTTGTTTTAATCTATCATCATTTTGGTTTTAGTAGCCGGCGTGAATTCGCTCCGTCATTGTCAATTCATCGATGTCAGATTTTGTGAGTGTTTTGCTCTATCATTGTTTTAGTGGTAGTAGCCGGCGTGAATTCGCTCCGTCATCCTTTTGGTGGTGGGTCTGTCATTTCATCGGTTTCAAATTATGCGAGTGTGTGTTTCTCAATCATCCTTTTGGTGATAGTAGCCAGTCTGAGTTCGCTCCGTCATCCTTTTGGTGGTGGGTCTGTCATTTCTTCGATGTCTGATTGTGCGAGTGTGTTTTGCTCTATCATACTTTTGGTGATGGTAACCGGTTTGAGTTTGCTCCGTCATCCTTTTAGTGGTGGGTCTGTGATTTCTTCGACGCAAGATTGTGCGAGTTTGTTTTGCTCTATCATCCTTTTGGTTTTAGTAGCCAGTGTGAGTTTGCCCCGTCATTATTTTGGTGGTGGGTCTGTCATTTCGTCGATGTCATATTTTGCGAGTGTTTTGCTCTATCATTCTTTTAGTGGTAGTAGCCGGTGTGAGTTTGCTCCGTCAACCTTTTGGTGTTGGGTCTGTTATTTCATCGATTTCAAATTATTCGAGTGTGTTTTTCTCTATCATCCTTTTGGTGATAGTAGCCGGTGTGAGTTGGCTCTGTCATCCTTTTGGTGGTGGGTCTGTTATTTCATCGATGCTAGATTATGGGAGTTTGTTTTAAACTATCATCCTTTTGGTTTTAGTAGCCGGTGTGAGTTTGCCCCGTCATCGTTTTTGTGGTGGGTCTGTCATTTCGTCGATGTCAGATTTTGTGAGTGTTTTGCTCTATTATTCTTTTAGTGGTAGTAGCCGGCGTGAGTTTGCTTTGTCATCCTTTTGGTGGTGGGTCTGTCATTTCATCGATTTCAAATTATGCGAGTGTGTGTTTTTCAATCATCCTTTTGGTGATAGTAGCCAGTGTGAGTTTGCTCCGTCATCCTTTTGGTGGTGGGTCTGTCATTTCTTTGATGTCAGAATGTGCGAGTGTGTTTTGCTCTATCATCCTTTTGGTGGTAGTAGCTGGTGTGAGTTTTCTCAGTAATCCTTTTGGTGGTGGTTCTGTCATTTCATCGATGTCTGATTGTGCGAGTGTGTTTTGCTCTATCATACTTTTGGTGATGGTAGATGGTGTGAGTTTGCTCCATCATCCTTTTGGTGGCGGGTCTGTGATTTCGTCGATGCTAGATTGTGCGAGTTTTTTTTGCTCTATCATCCTTTTGGTTTTAGTAGCCAGTGTGAGTTTGCCCCGTCATCGTTTTGGTGGTAAGTCTGTAATTTCGTCGATGTCAGATTTTGCGAGTGTTTTGCTCTATCATTCTTTTAGTGGTAGTAGCCGGTGTGAGTTCGCTCCGTCATCCTTCTGGTGGTGGGTCTGTTATTTCATCGATTTCAAATCATTCGAGCGTGTGTTTCTCTATTATCCTGTTGCACCCCAAATTTGCCCAACATTTCTTCACCTAGCTTGTGTTTCATTTCATTCACATTAGCATTATCATTTGCATTTCATTGACATGTATGCAGGAGATCAAGAGGTATGATTACCAATTAAGAGCTATACAAGACTATGAAGCTAGCTAAGAAGGTTATTCAGGTGCTCAAGGGTTGATATCCTTGTCAGAGAAGTTAAAGGATCCTCAGAGAGAGTGAGTGAAGCCAAGTGTGTAGGTCTCCTAACTTGAAAGTTGTGGAAAGCCATCAGATAATTCTGAGGCTATGAAGTTAGACTTGAGTTCTTGAGAGAGCTCATGAGAAGTGTTGAAGATCACTTTGAGGCCTAGACAGGTCATTGCGCAAGATTAAGAAGACTCAGCCATGAGTGGTGCAGCTAGGGTTTGACTGGGTCAACCCTAGGTCAACTGATTATTTGAAGAAGGTTGAGACCTAATTCAAGAGCCATGTGATCATGGACTGATACATTTAGATGTTATAAGGATGATTCCAAGGTTAACGCATCATGATTGATGAGTTTGAGAAGTTTCAGGCTAGGGTTTCTATGACTTGACAGTGTAAAATCCCCTAGTTTGACCCCTATCTTCAAGGCAATGTAGCTCAAGATGTGGTTGTCATCTCATCTTACCCCCAACATTATTAATGTAGAGCATGACCTTAGCTTTAATTTGAGTGCTATAAGTCCTTGATAGGGTTTGTAGAACTCAAGTTATGGCTTTGACAAGTTACAGGTCATCTGAGGCATGTGAAATTGGAGCTTGAAAGTCACCCAACTTGCATGAAACTTTTGCCCAAGAAGGATGATTCCTATGAACTTTTGGTCAACATGAATGTTGTTCCTTTTTCTCTTAGCTTTCTAGAGAGTACTAGAAGTCCTTGATAGGAGTTGTAGAACTCAAGTTATGGCTTTAACAAGTCAAGGGTATTTTGGACATTTGGTGATTATAGGTCATTTGTGATCATAGGCCATTTTCACCAACTTAGAGTTCTCAAATGAAATTTTGTTCAACTAGAAAGTTGCTCAAAATGGGGTTTTAACCTTGGCCATGCATCAAGGAGGCATTGAAATGGCTCAAGGAGAGACTTGGTTCAAGAAATTTTGAAAAAGGAAGAATTAAAAGGATTTAATGGCCCAAAAATTCAAATAATTCATTTTGTGACCAAATGAAACAAAATTATAGGTCAAAATGATTAAAAAAATGATTTTAAAAACAATGGCAAGGTTAGAATTTTGATTTGAGGTCATTTGAATAGCATTCCATTTCATTTCTTCATGATGAAGCAACATAATCAAATGCATACCTTTGACTTGCAAACAAGCCATTCAATATCTCATGAGAACTTGATTACAAACATAGCCATGCCAAGAAGGAGTCAGAATGGTGGTTGCCATGGGTGATATTTTGAAGAGAAATTGAAAATCCAAAATCTCGTTTGGATGGATCCAGAAGTTTCTAGATGATCCTAATCACTTCTATATAAGCTAGTGAGTGAGCTCAGCCATTTTTCTGGAAGGAATTGAAGCTGGTAAGAGAAGGAGCCATTGAAATTTTGAAGGTTCAAGTTGAAATCGGGTTTTCAGTTCAAGGGAGAATCAAGCCAAATCAAGGTGTGCAAAGGCTTGGAGAGTGAATTTGGAACGTGTCTGCATCATCTTGGCAGTTGAAGTGAGCAAAAACCACCTTTGTTACCTCTCTGAAACCAGGTTTGTATCTTTCATCCTTATTCATAATTTAGGAGGAGAAACTTAGAAATGTATATGTGGTTAAGATCCTTGCAACCTGTAGTTGGATTTAGGATCATAAGTTGGTGAATTAGAGACAAGTTAGGCATGTGACCATTTTCTGTTGAGGATGATATCTCACGATTCTTGAAGGATTATTCATGATTGGATGGTGGAAATTGATCAGTAAGAGTGAGGATTAATTTGAGACCTTTAATTTAAAGAATGATGAAAATCAAGATTAGGAGGAATTCTGAAAATGTCATCGTGTTTTGAGTTAGAGATGGAATTAGAAAATTCTGAGGTTGGATTCGTGATCAGCATCAAATTTGGAGTGGGATAGTGATTGGTTTTGTGGTTTTTGATGACCTGTGGAGGTTGGCTCACCGGAGAAGACGGTGGCGCTTCAACTCAGGCCACCGTCTGAGAACTCCCTCCATTTCAGTTCAAATTTGGGACGATGAACATGGACCATCAGATGAAGAGTAGACCTTTGACTCGGGCAAGGAACGCATGGCCACGATTGCACCTCAAGCTCTAAAGAGAAATTTCAAGTGAAACGCACCGTTTCATTAATTGGAAGGTTTTGGGCTTAACACTCAGAGTGATATCCACACCCCCCTAGGCCTAATTCTTGGAATAAACTGTCTTGGATTGCTATTTACCACGCATCTTTTATTAATTTCTTTTATTTTCTTTTAATTGTCTTCATTTCATGTGACTTAGAGATTAATTCATAAAAAATAGAAGATTAACTCAATTAATACCAAACTTTTTTCCCATGATTCATGATTGAATCTAGAATTTTGTAGATAAAAAATATTAATAATTCATGCATTTTTTATTTTTATTTGCATTTTTGAATATTAATTGATATTAAAATAACCATGGTTCATACCTTGTTTTGATGAATTTGGTTTGAGCATTTGGTGATGATTCTTGCCTTGATTTTTTGTGTATAGCTAGCATTGATATGCATGTTCCCCTTATATTTTTCTCACATTTTTGTGATGAATGTAGGTGGTAGTTTTAAGTTGAAACTTTAGGTGCTCTATTTTTAGGGTATATGCTTAGTACCTTGGGATTTAGGTTTTATTTCTAGGACTTGGTTGATGATTCAACCTCTGAATTTTATATGGTAGATTCATGACTGAATTAAGGTCCCATAGTTATTTTTGTAGGATTTTACAATTGGTTTTAGTATTTTAGTTGAGACTAACTTTAGTATTAAGTTTTAGGTGATCCTAACTTGCTAATTCAATTAGATTGACTTCTTTAGTTCCCTTAGATTAGGGTTTTGCCTCTCTTGCTCTTGGTTGATGATGAAGACATGTGTGGGCTACAATGGAATGCTTGAAGAAGTTTGGATGTGAAGATTTCCCTTCTTTTGGTGTAGTGTTGATTAGGTGTTAAGATTAGGGTTTGTAGGCAGAGCTTCTAGATAGATTCTCTTCTTTCATAAACATGGAAGGTGTTGATCACTTCCATTCTTCCCTATGATGTAAGGTCCCCTTGTGAAGGCCTCATCCATCCTTTGGTAGGATGTGTGGCTCTTTACAAGTTGGTAGAACCTTTGAGGGTCCCTTTCTCTGATGATGGAATGCTTAGTGGTGACCTTTGGTCTTCACTCTGCTGTCTATTATCCAAACCTTGATCTTTTTAGATGAATCTTTCTCCCTTGCTAGAGGATGGAGGTTGCTACTTCTTTGTGGTTGAAGACTACCCTTGGAGCTGAAGCTTGAAGATCAAGAGGAACAAGTTGACACTTGTGGGAAGAGGATCAAGCTGAGATTGAAGAAAGAGCTGAAGCTTGAAGAAGATGAAGAACAAGTTGATGCTTGTGAAGGTAATCCATTGGAGATTGAATGAAGAAGCTGAAGCTTGAGGTTAGAAAGCAAGTTGATACTTGTGAGTTCAATGCTTGGAGTGCCTGAAGGAACAAGTTGATGCTTGCTAGTGGGATTGAGGCCTGAAGGTGGAGTTTACTTTGGAGCTGAGGCCTGAAGAAGAAAGGATAAGTTGATACTTATGGTTGAGGTATTGAAAGCTTGAAGAAGCAAGTTGACACTTGCTATTAAAGATGAAAGACTTGAAGAGCAGTTGAGAACTGAGGACTGAGTTGTTGTCAAAGGATTGCTTTGCTGTAAAGCTGTGGAAGCTGTTGATCTGCTTTCTTTCCTGTCTGTTTGCTTTCTGTGCAACTGTATTGGTGTGACTTGTTTGATTTGCTTGATGCATTAGAATAAGTTCATATTTAGATTGATTCAGGCTAGCAGCATGATTGCACTAGAGGCTGAGTTGCTGCCTCTGCTTGTATTTTTACTGGATGGCTTTGCTTGCTGGTATTTTGTAGAGCCCAGCTCCCTTGCCTATGTGGTCTGGTGTGTTTGCTTGATGGCATTTTCATTTCCTCTGTATGATTACAGTCACTCATATCTTGCTTGATAGCATGTTATTTCCTCTGTATGATTACAGTTATTCATATCTGGCTTGAGGTTGAGATGAGCTTGTGGAGGCTGATGTCCCACACACATTTCCTCCCTCACTTGCATTGCATGCATTTTACAGTCGTTTACTGTTTGCTGTTTAAGCTGATGCTTTATCTGTTTCTGTTTATCATTGACATGATCCCCTATGAATCTCACTTCCTTTGATAAGGAAGTGATGATTAGAACTTTAGGTTGAAACCTATGCATGATAACTTCTAGGAGTTCCCTGTTTCAAACCTCAACCCTAGGATGAATCCTTGGCATGACAACATTATGACTTGATAGTCTTCCCCTTAGTTGAGCCTGCTCTCTTCTCATCTTGAAACACATTAAAATACAGTAATAAAGGTTAACTGACGTCGTACGTTACGAGCCTTAAGCTATCTGAGAAAGGATTGTTGGAGAGTTTCTTTTCAACAGTCTGGATGTTTAGTATGGTACACTTTGGGCGACATGCGACGCATTCACTCTCAGGTCATAGTCTCTAGTGCGATATTAGTTGCAAACATCCATAAAAAACAGTTCTTCCGTAAAAGACAGAAAACAAACTTCAAACTTTTTGCCCCATGGGCCCATAATTCAAAGGAAGCTTTTTTGAAAAAAAGAATGTCGTTAACTCCCAGTTCTACCGCAAACGGTAACCCGTAGTTAGCCGAACTATGTTGACTCTTATTTCTCATTATCTGATGAGAATACGTAGGCATAAAGCGCGACGCTTTGCCGAGTCATTTTCTTTTCTTTTTCAGACCAGCCTTGATAGGTAGATAGATAAAACCAACCCGTCCAGTAAACACAACAAGCGTGGATCCCATCGAGTACGATGGACGTGAGGGGTGCTAATACCTTCCCCTTGCGTAACCGACTCCCGAACCCAGACAATGGTTGCGATGACCTTGTCTTATACCTTTTCGTCAGGTTTTTCCGATCGTTTCCTTTCCCGCTCTGAGGTATAAATAACGAAAGGTGGCGACTCTTCTGTTTTGCCGGCACCTTATTTTCACGGTAGCGACAGCTGGCGACTCTGCTGGGGACTTGATAGTTTCCTGGGATCCAACGTCCCTTAAGCGAGTCAATTTGGGAATCCAACGTCCCCTGCGAGAGTCAACCCTAGCGCTTGTATGATTACTTGTCGGGTTGTGTTTATTTATCGCATTTTTATTTCCTGCACTTTATTTTCAGTATGATATGATTATTTGTACTATTGTGGGAGGGGCATTCTGATGAGTGAGAAGCCAGACCCAGGCTTGAGTGTACCTAGCATTAGTTGTGGAAATTAGTGGGCGCGTGCTTGCTTTGCAGGAACTAGTGTCTCATGAAATCCACGCTCAGACGAGGTTCTCCCGGTTGACTTCTTTTCCAGCCCTTTGGGCCTGAGGGGTTGTTGGTTTGGAGGATTGTCGACTCTGGGGACCGATCATTTGGAATTCAGCTGAGTGAGGCCGCTTCAGGAGATGGTGATGCCACACCTTCTGGGTATCGTATCACCCCTCTTGAATGTCTGTGACGCTGATGACCGCATAGGATGCCGAACTTGTGTCAGTTTAGGGCCATACCTGTGAGCAGGGTTGGGTTTGTTGCAGGACACCTTAACCTTCAGACTACCTGGTTTTCTTGATAGTGAATCAGTTTTGTTGGTATCAGGGGTTCTCATCATCAGATGTATATGTGTTCTTGACAGAGCAGAGTTATGGCCCTGTATCAGAGGTCCTTATCTTCAGAGATGTATTTGTTCTTGACAGAGCAGATTTGTGGTCCTGTATCAGAGGTCCTTGTCTTAAGATATGTATGTTCTTGACAGAGCAGATTTATGGTCCGATACCGTGGTTTTCTTCTTGTCAGAGATATGGTTGTTCTTGACAGAGCAGTATTGTGGTTTTGTTGATACAAAACCTTCATCTTCAACAGCACAGTCGTCTTGATCTCCTGCTGCATGATTGCATTTTGCATTGTTTTGTGTACTCATTTGCATATCATTAACGTGTGTCTGTGTTGCAGGTACCGTTTCCCCCGATTAAGGTTTTCTTGCCTTCTATTGTGCTGTCATGGGTTCTCTGAGGAAGACTGTGGCTTACAAGCTCCCCACTCCTGATGTTGTTCAGCTGTCTAGTTTGATTGCTTTGGCAGATGATTCTGTGAGAGGTGAATTCAGAAAGTCTTATGGGAAACTGCTCAGCTTGGTTCGTAAACCTTCTGTGTTTGAGTTGAATGGGTTGCACGCCTTGCTGCAGTTCTACGACCCTCCTTTGAGATGCTTTACTTTCCAAGACTTTATCCTTGCACCCACACTAGAGGAGTATGCTGATTTGTTAGGTGTGCCTATCAAGAGTCAGATGCCCTTTGTTCATATGGATGTTGAGCCTAATTTGGCTAGTCTAGCCCCTTCACTTCATCTGGATGCCTCCGAGTTGATCATGTCTAGTTGGAACAGGGTTCCCGGTTTCTCCTTGCAGTTCTTAGTGGGAAAAGCTCAGCAATGCGCGAAAGACGGATGTTGGATCGTGTTCAACGCCATCCTTGCTCTGTGCATATACGGCATCATTCTGTTCCCCAATATGCCCGACTTTGTGGACTTCGACGCCTTTCACATCTTTGCATCAGGGAATCCAGTCCCTACCTTGATAGGAGATGTCTATCATTCCGTCCACTACAAAAACGAGAACAGAAGGGGCACGAATGTCTCGTGATGTGTACCCCTACTCTATAGATGGTTTGATAGTCACCTACCCAAGAAGGGTCCCTTTGCTTCGTCTGCAGCCCTAGCTGAGTGGTCTGAGCGCATGATGAGTCTGTCAGCGGAGGATATTGCCTGGTTTGATAGAGATAGGTTGGGTACCGAGATTATCTTCAGCTGCAGTGGGTTTCCGAATGTGCCTTTGATAGGCAGGAAGGGTTGTATCAACTATAATCCATCTTTGCTGGTCCGACAGTTTGCTTATGCGTTGAGAGCTCCACCGAAGGATGAAGAGGTGCAGGAATCTCTGTACCTCACTGGACTTCTAGAGGGGGATATGTTATCTAAGCTTCAGCACGCTTGGAATGGTATCTGTAAGCGGGGAAAGTCGTTGCTGGGTAAAAGTAACAGCCAAGCCTACGCTCCGTATGTGACCTGGATCAGAGCCAGGGCAGATATTATAGGGATGCCGTTTCCACCAGCCCAGCCAGGAAGCCCTCCAGTGATTGAAGAGCCTACCACCGTGCCTATTCAGCAGCATAATCATGTGTTAGCTGAAAGAGATGAGCTGAAGAAGGCAAATGAAGAACTAGAGAAAGAATTGGCTCAACTCAGAAGCGAGAGAAGCGAAGCCGTCCATTCCTTTAAGAGGCAAACAGAGCTGGTGAACCAGTTAGGGACGGATTTGACTAAGCAGATGGCTGAGCGCGAGCGTTTGGGTCGGGACTTCAAAGCTGTCAATGACGTACTGGCCACTAAGAAGCAGCACTTGGATGAAGCGTACCGGAGAATATCCAAGTTTAATCAGCATTGGAAGGCCACCCTAGCCAACGGCAAGGAGCGAGAGGATAAGCTGAAACAGCAGATCTCCAAGTTGAAAGCCCAGGTGAAGGCTAGTGAGAAGAGGTTTGATGAAGAAACCGCTCGTAGATATGCCACTGAAGGCCTGCTAAACAAGGCTCTTGCTAACCTGAAGGAGCGCAAACTGACGTTTGAGTCCAAGAAGCGGAAGCTAGAAGATTGTTTCGGCGAAGGAGCATGGGATGACTCAGTTGAAGGTCTTCAATACACTATTATGCGGAGGGAGTTACTCGTCGAAGGGTTTCTCACTCGGCCTGATCATCCAGAAACGAGGGATCTGTTAGAAGAGTTTTGAGCCCGTGGCCGTACTTGACTATGTTTGTAATCCTTTTGTTTTGATCATTGTTGTATGTTGACCATCACCAGGCTTGTTGGTCGAGGTCATGTTATTGATTCTGCTTGTACTAAGCGACATTGTGTACCGCCTTGAGGGGCTTTCTTCGTATATATGAGATGTTATTTCCCCGACTGGACTCAGACTTCTTATTATTAGCACTGGCACTCAGGCACTAGGATCGGGGGGGAAATCTCCCCAACGCACGTTTGCATTTGCATGAAGCATCTGCATAACGGGCACTTTGTTGTTTTTTCTAACCCTTTTGTGTATACAGGTTGTTTCAGGTTGTTCCAGGATTGATCAAAGACCAATACACCGCTATCCGACCAGAGCAAATCAAGCCAGAGCAATGGAGCAAGTGCAGACTGACGTTCAAGAACTCCGAGAGAGGATGGACCGCTTCATGGAGCTCATGCAAGTGGTTGCCAACGGCCAAGACCAGCTCAGAATATTGGTCCAGCCTCTGATTTCAAGGGTTGATAGCAATGGTGTACTCCATGGCGGGAATGTTCCAACCCATCCACCTGTTGAAACTCCTCAGAATGGCGTCCCCGTGACTGGGGGGAACGGTAGTGCCAACGACAATGTGATCGCTAACATGGGGCTCAATGGTAATACGACTGGCGTCGGTAACGGAAATTTTGAAGCTAATGTTAATGTTGGGTTGGGCAACGGCAACGCGGGTGTTGGAAATCTGTATGGGCCTCAGCCATGGTTAGAAGACCGTCAAGAAGACTTGTTCTCACAGAAAGGTGCTGAAGGAGAGCTGACTGCTAAAGCACGTCTGAGGTTTAAAGCACTTGAGGACAAGATGAGGAATTTCGAGAACCTGAACACTATGGGTGCCGACATGTCCAAATTGGGATTGATTGCTGATTTCAAGGTGCCTCCCAAGTTCAAGGTACCCGACTTTGAGAAGTACAAGGGCACCACTTGCCCTCGCGTCCACCTGAGATCGTACTACCGGAAAATGTCCGCTCACTCTGAAGACGAGAAGCTGCTGATGCACTTCTTTCAGGATAGCTTGTCCGGGCCATCCTTGGAATGGTACATGAGTCTGGAGCCTTCCAGTGTGCGCACGTGGAAAGAACTTGTTGAAGCATTCATGCACCATTATCAGTATAACAGTGACTTGGCTCCGAACCGGGTCCAACTGCAGAATTTGTCACAGAGGAACAACGAAGGGTTCAAAGAATACGCCCAGCGGTGGCGTGAATTGGCAGCTAGAGTTCAACCGCCGATGGTTGAACGAGATCTTGTTGAGATGTTTGTAGCCACCCTCCCAGGGGTTTATTACGAGAAATTGGTCAGCAGTATGTCCGGAAGCTTCTCAGATCTCATCATCACGGGCGAGCACGTTGAAAATGGGATCAAACTGGGGAAAATTCAAGGTGATCTATCCTCAGCTGGAGGAGGAAAGAAACCGTATGGTGGCAAAAGGCGGGAAGGAGAGACGAGCGCCGTGTCCAACGCTCGAAGGAAGGGTAAAGGCCCTCACCAGCAGGTGGCCAGCATAACCATCCCCGCTGTCCAACAACCCCAGCCACAGCAGCAGCAGCAGCCGAATCAGCAAGGGTACAGAAAGTATCAGAACAGGGCACCTCTATCAAGTCGTCACCTTGAAACACCGCCCATGTCTTATGCTCAGCTGTTACAGACTCTGCTTCAGTTACAGCTAATCCAGAAGAGAACCCTGGCTCCCTTGACAGGGGCACCTCCGCCAGGTTATGATGCGAATGCAACATGTGAGTTTCACTCAGGGGCACCAGGCCACACGATAGAAAACTGCAAAGCCTTCAAGCACAAGGTGCAGGATATGGTGGATGCTAAGATCATCAACTTCTCAGATAATGTTCCAAATGTCACGAAGAACCCTATGCCGAATCATCGGGGAGGTGGGGTGAATGCCGTTATTGAAGACGAGAATTTGGATCTACTGACTGACGTCGGGGATTTGAAGACACCGCTTAGCTTCGTCAAAGCCAAGCTGATGAAGAGAGGTTTCTTCCCAGGCTGTGGAGAACTATGTATGGGCTGTGCGATTCGTCCTGATGGATGTGAACAGTTGATAGAGGGGATTCAGAGTCTGATGACCGAAGGGATCTTGCAGTTTAGCCGAAGGGCCGAATGTGGATCTGGAGAGGTAATGCTGAAGCAAGATGATGAGGTTGCCACCATCACCATCCCTCGCCGGACGATAACTATTTCTGCACCCAGACCGCCCACTATTACCATCACCAAGGCCGGGCCGATACCTTTTAAAAGCACCAATGTTGTCCCGTGGCATTATGGGGCGGACGTCTACTGCAACGGGCAGAAGTTAGAATTGGAACCCTCGGGGCAATCTGTGGATAACCTAGTGGGAATTGGCGGAATCACGCGCAGCGGAAGAGTATTTGCCCCACCCGAGATTGTGGCGGACAAAGCGGACAAAGCTGAAGGAACCGATAAGGGAAAGAGTAAGGTCGTTGAGGAAACCCCTCGTGGGGTAGAGAAGGACTTACTTGTAAAGGACGCTGAAGAGCTCATGAGGTTGATTAAGAAGAGTGATTACAAGATCGTGGATCATCTCCATCAAACACCCTCGAAAATTTCCATCCTGAATTTGTTGCTGTGTTCGGAGTCACATCGCAACGCCCTGTTAAAGGTTTTGAATGCCACGTATGTACCGCAGGAAATATCGGTCAACCAGTTTGAAGGGGTCGTAGCCCACGTAAATGCTGGGAACGGGTTAGGGTTCACTGACCTGGAGCTGACGCCGAAGGGAAGAAACCACAACAGCGCCCTGCACATCTCGATAGAGTATAGGGGAACGATTATGTCTCATGTGTTGGTGGACACGGGGTCGTCACTCAATGTTCTTCCGAAGAAAGCATTGATGAAGTTAGACACTCGCGGATTTATTTGCACACCCAGTGATCTGGTTGTGAAAGCGTTCGATGGAACCAAACGTCATGTTTTCGTGGAGGTGACTCTACCAATCCATGTTGGGCCGGAAACTTTCGACGCGGTTTTTTACATTATGGACATCATGCCCGACTACAGTTGTCTCCTAGGCCGGCCATGGATCCACCCTGTTGGCGCCGTGACCTCCACGTTGCACCAGAAACTCAAGTATGCTGTCAGAGGCAGCATTGTAACTGTATGTGGCGAGGAAGACATAATGGTGAGCCATTTGTTGTCCTTCAAGTATGTTGAGATGGATGGGGAAATCCATGACACCCTATGTCAGGCGTTCAAAGCTGTTAAAGTCAAGAACGTGGCTCCAGTAGCGACCGAGAAACCAGAGATGACTCTCTCTTCCTTCAAGGAAGCCCAGGCCGTTGTTCAAGCCGGATCTACCCCAGGCTGGGGGTTAATCCTAGAAATACCTAACAAACAGGACAAGTTCGGGTTAGGATACTCTCCTGCGGCTGAAGCCTCCTCTTCTCACAGTGCGTCATAAGGTAAAGGGCCGATCCAATTTACAAGCGGCGGAATAATATTCGAAAGTGTCAACGCAGTGTCTGAAGACGGCGAGGACATCGATTGCGACCTAGACTCTTGCATCCAGCCCAGCAAACCAGGCCAGAGCCTCACCAACTGGTCCATCAGGGATATCATCCATGTGACAGGCAAAAAGTAATGCTTTACTTTCTCCAATCATTGTACAACCCTATGTCCTACCCGGGGCATAGTGGTTTTATTGTCAGGGCCTTGTTTGATTATGTACATGCATTTTACCAATAAATCAAAAGGCATTTTTCTTCGAATTCAAATGTTGTAATCTCTGTTATTCCTGTTTTATATTTGTTTTAAACAACAATAAAATGGCAATGGGGTTTGTGCTAACCTGCATATCCTTGTCTTAAGCTTAACCCTTGTTATTGCAGGATCCACATAGCAGATGACATCGACTCTGGACCTTCTACGACTCACTTCGACTTCAATTGCCCGATCTATCAAGCCGAAGAAGAGATTGATGAAGACGAAGACCTTCCCGAAGAGTTGACCCGCTTGTTGAAGCAAGAAGAGAAAGTTATTCTGCCTCATGAGGAAGAGATTGAGATTGTGAATCTAGGTTCTGAAGAACTTGTCAGGAACGTCAGGATAGGGGCCGCATTGCAGAGAGATGTCAAGCAGAGATTGGTCGAGATGCTAAGAGAGTATAGTGACATCTTTGCTTGGTCATACGAAGATATGCCCGGACTTGATACGGACATCGTGGTCCATCACTTGCTGCTACGAGAAGATTGTCTTCCCGTTAAGCAGAAGCTTAGGAGGACGCGACCAGATATAGCCGTTAAGCTCAAAGAAGAAGTGCAAAAGCAGCTTGACGCTGGCTTTTTAGCGGTCACCACTTACCCTCCGTGGGTCGCCAACATAGTGCCTGTACCGAAGAAGGACGGTAAGGTGCGAATGTGCGTCGATTATCGGGATTTGAACAGGGCGAGCCCTAAAGATGATTTCTCGCTCCCTCATATTGATGTGGTGGTCGACAATACAGCCCAGTTCTCCGTATTTTCATTCATGGATGGCTTCTCCGGCTACAATCAGATCAAGATGGCGCCGGAGGACATGGAGAAAACTACGTTTATTACACCTTGGGGAACATTCTGCTACAAGGTAATGCCTTTCGGTCTGAAGAACGCAGGGGCCACTTACCAACAAGCAATGGTCACTTTGTTTCATGACATGATTCATCATGAGATCGAAGTCTATGTTGATGACATGATTGCGAAGTCCCAAACGGAGGAGGGACATCTGTCAATTTGCTGAAGCTTTTTGAGAGGCTTAGGAAGTTCAGGTTGAGGTTGAATCCTAACAAGTGTACTTTCGGAGTACGGTCCAGAAAACTACTGGGGTTTATCGTGAGCGAAAAAGGCATTGAGGTTGATCCTGCGAAGATTAAAGCAATACAAGAAATGCAAGCGCCAAAAACAGAAAAAGAAGTTCGTGGTTCCCTGGGCAGAATAAACTACATTGCAAGGTTTATTTCTCAGCTCACGGCCACGTGTGAACCGATGTTCAAACTGTTAAAGAAAGATCAGGCGATTATCTGGAACGAGGATTGCCAGAAGGCATTTGATAAAATAAAACAGTATCTGCAGGAACCTTCGATCTTGATACCCCCAGTGGCCGGAAGACCCTTAATCATGTACTTGACAGTTCTTGAGAATAGTATGGGGTGTGTTCTCGGTCAGCACGACGAGACGGCAGAAAGGAGCATGCCATTTATTATTTGAGAAAACAGTTCACAGATTGTGAATCTCGTTACTCGATGCTGGAGAAAACGTGTGGTGCACTGGCCTGGGCTGCCAAACATTGACGACTGTACATGCTCAATCACACAACCATGCTAATTTCGAAGATGGATCCGATCAAGTACGTCTTCGAGAAGCAAGCGCTTCGGGCAGGATTGCCAGATGGCAAATGGTGTTGATAGAATATGATATTCAGTACATTTCCCAGAAGGCCATCGAGGGAAGCGTATTGTCTGAGTACCTTGCCGAATAGCCGATCGAGGATTATCAGCCGATGAAATTTGAGTTTCTTGATGAGGATATCATGTTTCTCAAAGCAAAGGATTGCGATGAACTGTTGCCCGACGAGGGTCCAGACAGGAAATCCCAATGGAAATTGATATTTTACGGGGCGGTTAACTCTTATGGAAGTGGCATTGGGGCGATCCTCACGACTCCCCATGGATCCCACATCCCGTTCACTGCGAGACTGACGTTTCCGGTCACCAATAACGAAGCGGAGTACGAAGCATGCATCATGGGTCTAGAAGAAGCAATTGATTTGAGAATCAAGAACCTAGATGTATATGGTGACTCGGCACTTGTGATTAACCAGATTAAAGGGGAGTGGGAGACTCGTCAATCGAATTTGGTGCCGTACATGAACTATGCCAGAAGGCTACTTCCGTTCTTTGATCGAGTGGAACTCCATCATGTACCCAGAGCCGAGAATCAAATGGCTGATGCCTTAGCCACGTTGGCTTCGATGTATAAAGTCAATTTTTGGAATGAAGCTCCAAGAATTGTCCTTTCTCGCCTTGATAGACCTGCATTCGTCTTTGCGATCGAGGAAGCCTCCGACGGCAAGCCATGGTTCCATGATATCCAGACCTTCCTTATGACTAAGGAGTATCCTGCAGGAGCGTCAACCCAAGATAAGAAGACTCTGAGGATGCTGTCTGGAAACTTTTATCTCAATCCTGATGGAGTTTTGTACAAGAGAAACCATGATCTCGTGCTACTCAGATGTGTAGATGAGAAGGAAGCGAGTATGCTCATGGAAGAAGTCCATGAAGGCACATTTGGTACGCATGCCGGCGGGCACGCTATGACGAGAAAGATCCTGAGAGCAGGATACTGCTGGCTGACGATGGAGTCGGATTGCTTTAAATTCACGAAGAGATGCCATAAATGCCAGATTTATGCTGATAAGATTCACGTGCCGCCGTGCCCTTTGAATGTCATGTCCTCCCCGTGGCCGTTCTCCATGTGGGGATCGACATGATAGGCAAGATCGAGCCCACTGCATCTAACGGTCATCGCTTCATTCTAGTAGCTATCGACTACTTCACCAAGTGGGTGGAGGCAGCCTCATATGCTAATGTGACCAAGCAGGTGGTGGCTAGATTCATAAAGAGGGACATCATCTGTCGATACGGAATTCCCGAGCGGATCATTACTGATAATGGTTCGAATCTGAATAACAAGATGATGAAGGAGTTGTGCCAGAGTTTCAAGATTGAACACCACAACTCATCTCCTTACCGGCCGAAGATGAATGGCGCCGTTGAAGCGGCCAATAAGAATATCAAAAAGATTGTACAGAAGATGGTTGTGACCTATAAAGATTGGCACGAGATGTTGCCATTTGCGCTGCACGGTTATCGTACCACGGTACGTACATCGACCAGGGAAACTCCTTTCTCATTGGTGTACGGTATGGAAGCTGTCCTACCGTTGGAAGTGGAGATCCCTTCTTTACGAGTTTTGATTGACGTGAAACTCGATGAGGCAGAATGGATTAAGAACCGACTAAACCAACTCAGCCTGATGGACGAGAAGAGGTTGGCATCGATTGCATATGGTCGTCTATACCAAAGCCGAATGAAGAAAGCTTATGATAAGAAGGTGCATCCTAGAAGCTTTCAGACGGGTGATCTCGTCCTGAAGAAGATTTTTCCTCCACACTCCGATCACCGGGGCAAGTGGACTCCCAATTACGAAGGTCCATATATCGTCAGCAGGGTCTTCTAGGGAGGAGCCTTGTTGTTATCCACGATGGACGGCGAAGATTTTGCATCCCCGGTGAACGCGGACGCAATTAAAAAATACTTTGCTTAAAAAACGACCCGCTGGAAAGAAAAAGAATATCCAGGCAAAAATGGGGCATCCCGGCGAACCATAAAAAAGGAAAAAGGTTCGGGCAAAAATTAGGGATATAAAGAAAAGAATGTACACCCGCAAAGTCGAAAACCTGGAAGGGCGACTTTGGCAAAAAAGGTATCCCGGTGAATCGAAAACCCGGAAGGGCGATTCAGGCAAAAGTTAGGGATTTGAAAAAGCAAATGACTACGTTCCGCGTGTGGACTTTCATTGTTTAGTGGTTTGGAAGACCTGAGGGCCGTTTATCTGAATCAATCTCTTCTGAAGCTGAAGCGTCGGAGAAGTATCGAAGTCGAGTGGGTCATAGAGGGATCAACTCATGGTGTTCGTCTACGCCTTATTGCCGACATTTGTGTATATACTGGTGTATATTTATGTTTTTATATTTGCGCAGCTTCCTCATTCCAGGAGCTTGCATCTGTTGTAAAACATTTTTGCCCATTCAGGGATTCGTTATCAATAAAATGTATATTATTCAGCAATTATGTTTGTTTGTTTAGCATTTATCTGTTTTGTTTGCGAAAAAGAACGCCGATGTTTTTGATAAAATGCACATACATAAACTTACTGGCCTAGGCCACTGATTGTTGAAACAATGAATTACTTGAACATTTTCACAAGATGATAACCTTGATAGGTCCCTGTGAGAAGGGTATCTTGTCTGTTTGTTTATGTTGTTACAGGTATAGCATATTCCAGGCAGTACGCCGTATGCGTCCCCGAGCAGGATGATTCCTTCTCCTCCAGCAAGGTTCAACGGAACCTCCCCGTGGAGTTTGAACATGAGATTGTAAGCATTGATATGTCTCCCCAAGCAGAGAAGATTCTCTCCCCAACCAGACGTATCCTGAAGGATCGTCACTTCCCCAGCTGAGTCATATACTGAAGCATGCGGCTTTCAAAAGTACAGACTAAAGTCTCCAGGAGAATTGAAATTCCCCACGGAGTTGTACCCTCCCCGGCAAGCAGGATGATTCCTTCTCCCCCAACCGAGTTTGCAGATCCCCGAGAGAGCCGAGTCCTTGGAAGCCGTTCAGGCCATGATTGGTTTTCCCCAGTAGAGTGTTGAATAGTTGATGCTGTATTTCCCAACCGGGGTCGTTATCTCCAGGAAAGTTTTAGCCGCGAAGGCCGCGCAGTTTATTTCTGCGATTGACATCGATTTCCTCAGCAGTTGTGGTTTGTACACCTAGATGAGCGAGTCCAAGTTCTCGGAGAGCTTTGTTCCCCTACAGCAGTTGACTAAAGTTCGTTTCCCCGGGCGGATTCCAATTGAGATTGGTGTGACTTCTTCTCCTTGACAGGATGATTCCTCCTCTCCACCAGAGTGGTTCCTGCTCCTTGACAGGAAGATTTTCCCTTTAGCATTTATTTTGCTGATGGGGTTGTAGCATTTTGCATGATTGCATAACATTTACCTTAAACACATAACATTTCCACCGTGTGGAGCATTACGCCATTGACAATCATATGCATATGAAACATGATCTAGGTTGTTACCGTTCTTGTTTTGCAGGTATTCCTCAGCAAGGTCGCTTGCCCAAGATGATTCTTGAATTCTCCAGCGAAGGTGTTTATTTAAGATGATTCTTAAAATCCCCAGTGAAGTCGCCAGAGAGGGTTTCTCAGGTTGATGCTTAGAGTCCCCGGCTGAGTGTTTGCTCAGGATGATTCCTGAAATCTCTCGCAGAGTTATTGGTTCAGGATAATTCTTGAAGTCTCCGGCAGAGTTATTTGTCCAATAGGATTCTTGAAGTCCTCAGCAGAGTCAATTCACCCAGAAGGATTTCTGGATCCCCGAAGCAGAGTTACTTGATAGTTCTCCAGAATCCCCAGCGGAGATGCGTCATCCCCAACAGGTTTCTGAACAGCGAAGTTGAAACTTCCCTTGAAAACTTACTGATGAAGTCCAGCTGCGATGTCGAAGCAGTTTGCCTATCTAACGCAGGGTGCCTGACGACAAAAGATTGTATATCCTTAGTGGTTCCTGATGGATTAAGGATCCCATCCTAAGACTTACTGACGAAGTCCAACTGTGATGTCGAAGCAGTTCCCTCAGCTGATGCGGAATGCCTGATGGCAGAAGTTTGGATATCCCCAATTGGTTCATGATTGACCGAGAATTCTATTCCCGACTTACTGACGAAGTCTGGCTGACGCCCGAAAGTTGCTTTGAATACCCGACGGCATAATTAGCTTGATTGTTAAAAAGTTCCTAATGACCTGATGAGTCCCGAGGAATTCTTCTGCAGCAGTGCCGCAGAATTCCTGACGGCAATATCAGCCATGTATCGCCGGTTACCGAGTGACCAGTGACCCCTTGATGACTTGAGGACGAAGATCTACAGCAAAATCAGATGACCACCCTGGCGGAGATTTGAGATTAGACATTTCACCAGTTACCGTGTGACCAATTCTCCAGCTAGTTGTCGTGCAACTATTATTTCGGTTTCAGAAGATTTGTTCCCATCAGAGTACCGTGTACTTGTGCAGTTGGCAAATTTCCGGGTTTGTTGGTATTCAACCGTCTTTTACCTTGATTGTTTGAGAGCCGTTCGCTTCTCACCCAGTCAGGTCCAAGACGTTTGAATAGGGGCAACTATTGCACCCCAAAATTTGCCCAACATTTCTTCACCTAGCTTGATTTTCATTTCATTCACATTAGCATTATCATTTGCATTTCATTGACATGTATGCAGGAGATCAAGAGGTATGATTACCAATTAATAGCTATACAAGACTATGAATCTAGCTAAGAAGGTTATTCAGGTGCTCAAGGGTTGATATCCTTGTCAGAGAAGTTAAAGGATCCTCAGAGAGAGTGATTGGAGCCAAGTGTGTAGGTCTCCTAACTTGAAAGTTGTGGAAAGCCATTAGATGATTCTGAGGCAATGAAGTTAGACTTGAGGTCTTGAGAGAGCTCATGAGAAGTTTTGAAGATCACTTTGAGGCCTAGACAAGTCATTGTGCAAGATTAAGAAGACTCAGCCATGAGTGGTGCAACTAGGGTTTAACTGGGTCAACCCTAGGTCAACTGATGATTTGAAGAAGGTTGAGACCTAATTCAAGAGCCATGTGATCATGGACTGATACATTGAGATGTTATAAGGATGATTCCAAGGTTAACTCATCATTATTGAAGAGTTTGAGAAGTTTCAGGCTAGGGTTTCTAAGACTTGACAGTGTAAAATCCCCTAGTTTGACCCCTATCTTCAAGGCAATGTAGCTCAAGATGTGGTTGTCATATCATCTTACCCCCAACATGATTGTTGTAAAGCATGACCTTAGCTTTAATTTGAGTTCTAGAAGTCCTTGATAGGGTTTGTAGAACTCAAGTTATGGCTTTGACAAGTTACAGGTCATCTGAGGCATGTGAAATTGGAGCTTGAAAGTCACCCAACTTGCATGAAACGTTTGCCCAAGAAGGATGTTTCCTATGAACTTTTGGTCAACATGAATAATGTTCCTTATTCTCTTAGCTTTCTAGAGAGTACTAGAAGTCCTTGATAGGATTTGTAGAACTCAAGTTATGGCTTTAACAAGTCAAGGGTATTTTGGACATTTGGTGATTATAGGTCATTTGTGATCATAGGCCATTTTCACCAACTTAGAGGTCTCAAATGAAATTTTGTTCAACTAGAAAGTTGCTCAAAATGGGGTTATAACCTTAAACATGCATCAAGGAGGCATTGAAATGGCTCAAGGAGAGACTTGGTTCAAGAAATTTTGAAAAACGAAGAATTAAAAGGATTTAATGGCCCAAAAATTCAAATAATTCATTTTGTGACCAAATGAAACAAAATTATAGGTCAAATTGATTGGAAAAATGATTTTAAAAACAATGGGTAGGTTAGAATATTGATTTGAGATCATTTGAATAGCATTCCATTTCATTTCTTCATGATGAAGCAACATAATCAAATGCATACCTTTGACTTGCAAACAAGGAAAATAACACTCTAAAACCATTCAATATCTCATGAGAACTTGATTACACACATAGCCATACCAAGAAGGAGTCAGAATGGTGGTTGCCATGGGTGATATTTTGAAGAGAAATTGAAAATCCAAAATCTCATTTGGATGGATCCAGAAGTTTCTAGATGATCCTAATCACTTCTATATAAGCTAGTGAGTGAGCTCAGCCATTTTTCTGGAAGGAATTGAAGCTGGTAAGAGAAGGAGCCATTGAAATTTTGAAGGTTCAAGTTGAAATCGGGTTTTCAGTTCAAGGGAGAATCAAGCCAAATCAAGGTGTGCAAAGGCTTGGAGAGTGAATTTGGAACGTGTCTGCATCATCTTGGCAGTTGAAGTGAGCAAAAACCACCTCTGTTACCTCTCTGAAACCAGGTTTGTATCTTTCATCCTTATTCATAATTTAAGAGGAGAAACTTAGAAATGTATATGTGGTTAAGATCCTTGCAACCTGTAGTTGGATTTAGGATCATAAGTTGGTGAATTAGAGACAAGTTAGGCATGTGACCATTTTCTGTTGAGGATGGTATCTCACGATTCTTGAAGGATTATTCATGATTGGATGGTGGAAATTGATCAGTGAAGAGTGAGGATTAATTTGAGACCTTTAATTTAAAGAATGATGAAAATCAAGATTAGGAGGAATTCTGAAAATGTCATCGTGTTTTGAGTTAGAGATGGAATTAGAAAATTCTGAGGTTGGATTCGTGATCAGCATCAAATTTGGAGTGGGATAGTGATTGGTTTTGTGGTTTTTGATGACCTGTGGAGGTTGGCTCACCGGAGAAGACGGTGGCGCTTCAACTCAGGCCACCGTCTGAGAACTCCCTCCATTTCAGTTCAAATTTGGGACGATGAACATGGACCATCAGATGAAGAGTGGACCTTTGACTCAAGCAAGGAACGGATGGCCACGATTGCACCTCAAGCTCTGAAGAGAAATTTCAAGTGAAACGCACCGTTTCATTAATTGGAAGGTTTTGGGCTTAACACTCAAAGTGATATCCACACCCCCCTGGGCCCAATTCTTGGAATAAACTGTCTTGGATTGCTATTTACCACGCATCTTTTATTAATTTCTTTTATTTTCTTTTAATTTTCTTCATTTCATGTGACTTAGAGATTAATTCATAAAAAATAGAAGATTAACTCAATTAATTCCAAACTTTTTTCCCCTGATTCATGATTGAATCTAGAATTTTGTAGATAAAAAATATTAATAATTCATGCATTTTTTATTTTTATTTGCATTTTTGAATATTAATTGATATTAAAATAACCATGGTTCATACCTTGTTTTGATGAATTTGGTTTGAGCATTTGGTGATCATTCTTGCCTTGATTTTTTGTGTATAGCTATCATAGATATGCATGTTCCCATTAGATTTTTCTCACATTTTTGTGATGAATGTAGGTGGTAGTTTTAAGTTGAAAATTTAGGTGCTCTATTTTTAGGGTTTATGCTTAGTACCTTGGGATTTAGGTTTTATTTCTAGGACTTGGTGGATGATTCAACCTCTGAATTTAATATGGTAGATTCATGATTGAATTAAGGTCCTATAGTTATTTTTGTAGGATTTTACAATTGGTTTTAGTATTCTAGTTGAGACTAACTTTAGTACTATGTTTTAGGTGATCCTAACTTGCTAATTCAATTAGATTGACTTCTTTAGTTCCCTTAGATTAGGGTTTTGCCTCTCTTGCTCTTGTTGATGATGAAGACATGTGTGGGCTACAATGGAATGCTTGAAGAAGTTTGGATGTGAAGATTTCCCTTCTTTTGGTGTAGTGTTGATTAGGTGTTAAAATTAGGGTTTGTAGGCAGAGCTTCTAGATAGATTCTCTTCTTTCATAAACATGGAAGGTGTTGATCACTTCCATTCTTACCTATGATGTAAGGTACCCTTGTGAAGGCCTCATCCCTCCTTTGGTAGGATGTGTGGCTCTTTACAAGTTGGTAAAACCTTTGAGGGTCCCTTTCTCTGATGATGGAATGCTTAGTGGTGACCTTTGGTCTTCACTCTGCTGTCTATTATCCAAACCTTGCTCTTTTTAGATGAATCTTTCTCCCTTGCTAGAGGATGGAGGTTGCTACTTCTTTGTGGTTGAAGACTACCCATGGAGCTGAAGCTTGAAGATCAAGAGGAACAAGTTGACACTTGTGGGAAGAGGATCAAGCTGAGATTGAAGAAAGAGCTGAAGCTTGAAGAAGATGAAGAACAAGTTGATGCTTGTGAAGGGAATCCATTGGCGATTGAATGAAGAAGCTGAAGCTTGAGGTTGGAAAGCAAGTTGAGACTTGTGAGTTCAATTCTTGGAGTTCCTGAAGGAACAAGTTGATGCTTGCTAGTGGGATTGAGGCCTGAAGGTGGAGTTTACTTTGGAGCTGAGGCCTGAAGAAGAAAGGATAAGTTGATACTTATGGTTGAGGTATTGAAAGCTTGAAGAAGCAAGTTGACACTTGCTATTAAATATGAAAGACTTGAAGAGCAGTTGAGAACTGAGGACTAAGCTGCTGTCAGAGGATTGCTTTGCTGTAAAGCTGTGGAAGCTGTTGATCTGCTTTTTTTCCTGTCTGTTTGCTTTCTGTGCAACTGTATTGGTGTGACTTGTTTGATTTTCTTGATGCATTAGAATAAGTTAATATTTAGATTGATTCAAGCTAGAAGCATGATTGCACTAGAGGTTGAGTTGCTCCCTCTGCTTGTATTTTTACTGTATGGCTTTGCTTGCTGGTATTTGGTATAACCCAGCTCCCTTGCCTATGTGGTCTGGTGTGTTTGCTTGATGGCATTTTCATTTCCTGTGTATGATTACAGTCACTCATATCTTGCTTGATAGCATGTTATTTCCTCTGTATGATTACAGTTATTCATATCTGGCTTGAGGTTGAGATGAGTTTGTGGAGGCTGATGTCCCACACACATTTCCACCCTCACTTGCATTGCATGCATTTTACAGTCGTTTACTGTTTGTTGTTTAAGCTGATGCTTTATCTGTTTCTGTTTATCATTGACATGATCCCCTAGGAATCTCACTTCCTTTGATAAGGAAGTGATGATTAGAACTTTAGGTTGAAACCTATGCATGATAACTTCTAGGAGTTCCCTGTTTCAAACCTCAACCCTAGGATGAATCCTTAGCATGACAACATTAGGACTTTATAGTCTTCCACTTAGTTGAGCCTGCTCTCTTCTCATTTTGAAACACATTAAAATACAGTAATAAAGGTTAACTGACGCCGTACGTTACGAGCCTTAAGCTATCTGAGAAAGGATTGTTGGAGAGTTTCTTTTCAACAGTCTGGATGTTTAGTATGGTACCCTTTGGGCGACATGCGACGCATTCACTCTCAGGTCATAGTCTCTAGTGCGATATTAGTTGCAAACATCCATAAAAAACAGTTCTTCCGTAAAAGACAGAAAACAAACTTTAAACTTTTTGCCCCGTAGGCCCATAATTCAAAGGAAGCTTTTTTGAAAAAAAGAGTGTCGTTAACTCCCAGTTCTACCGCAAACCGTAACGCCTAAGTCTCTAAGCGTCGAGCTGCGTACATCCAACTGCTGGAACTGTTTGTTAACCCTACTCGATAAAACAGATGAATCTGAATTGCCGTACTTCGTATTATCCCGAACTACGTAAGCTCTGATCTCTCATATATGTTGAGAGTACGTAGGCACAATACTGACGTATTAGCGAGCCACCTTCCCCGTAACCCGTAGTTAGTCGAACTACGTTGACTCTGATTTCTCATTCTCTGATGATAATACGTAGGCATAAAGCGCGACGCTTTGCCGAGTCATTTTCTTTTCTTTTTCAGACCATCCTTGATAGATAGATAGATAAAATCAACCCGTCCAGTAAACACAACAAGCGTGGATCCCATCAAGTACGATGGACGTAAGGGGTGCTAATACCTTCCCCTTGCGTAACCGACTCCCGAACCCAGACAATGGTTGCGATGACCTTGTCTTATACCTTTTCGTCAGGTTTTTCCGATCGTTTCCTTTCCCGCTCTAAGGGATAAATAACGAAAGGTGGCGACTCTTCTGTTTTGCCGGCACCTTATTTTCGCGGTAGCGACACATCCTTTTGGTGATAGTAGCCGGTGTGAGTTTGCTTTGTCATCCTTTTGGTGGTGGGTCTGTTATTTCGTCGATGCTAGATTATGCGAGTTTGTTTTAATCTATCATCCTTTTGGTTTTAGTAGCCGGTGTGAGTTTGCCCCGACATCGTTTTCGTGGTGGGTCTGTCATTTCATTGATGTCATATTTTGTGAGTGATTTGCTCTATTATTCTTTTAGTGGTAGTAGCCGGCGTGAGTTCGCTTCGTCATCCTTTTGGTGGTGGGTCTGTCATTTCATCGATTTCAAATTATGCGAGTGTGTGTTTTTCAATCATCCTTTTGGTGATAGTAGCCGGTGTGAGTTTGCTCCGTCATCCTTTTGGTGGTGGTAGCCGGTGTGAGTTTGCTCCGTACCTTTTGGTGGCGTGTCTGTCATTTCTTCGATGTCAGAATGTGCGAGTGTGTTTTGCTCTATCATCCTTTTGGTGGTAGTAGCTGGTGTGAGTTTGCTCAGTAATCCTTTTGGTGGTGGGTCTGTCATTTCATCGATGTTTGATTGTGCGAGTGTGTTTTGCTCTATCATACTTTTGGTGATGGTAGCCGGTGTGAGTTTGCTCCGTCATCCTTTTGGTGGCGGGTCTGTGATTTCGTCGATGCTAGATTGTGCAAGTTTGTTTTGCTCTATCATCCTTTTGGTTTTAGTAGCCAGTGTGGGTTCTCCCCGTTATCGTTTTGGTGGTGTCTCTGTCATTTCATCGATGTCAGATTTTGTGAGTGTTTTGCTCTATCATTCTTTTAGTGGTAGTAGCCGGTGTGAGTTTGCTCCGTCATTCTTTTGGTGGTGGGTCTGTTATTTCATCGATTTCAAATTATGCGATTGTGTGTTTCTCTATCATCCTTTTGGTGATAGTAGCCGGTGTGAATTTGCTCTATCATCCTTTTGGTGGTGGGTCTGTGATTTCGTCGATGCTAGATTGTGCGAGTTTGTTTTAATCTATCATCCTTTTGGTTTTAGTAGCTGGTGTGATTTTTCCCCGTCATTGTTTTGGTGGTGGGTCTGTCATTTCGTCGATGTCAGATTTTGTGAGTGTTTTGCTCTATCATTCTTTTAGTGGTAGTAGCCGGCGTGAATTCGCTCCATCATACTTTTGGTGGTGGGTCTGTCATTTCATCGATTTCAAATTATGCGAGTGTGTGTTTCTCAATCATCCTTTTGGTGATAGTAGCCGGTGTGAGTTTGCTCTGTCATCCTTTTGGTGGTGGGCCTGTCATTTCTTCGATGTCAGAATGTGCGAGTGTGTTTTTCTCTATCATCCTTTTGGTGGTAGTAGCTGGTGTGAGTTTGCTCACTAATCCTTTTGGTGGGGGGTCTGCCATTTCATGGATGTCTGATTGTGCGAGTGTGTTTTGCTCTATCATACTTTTGGTGATGGTAGCCGGTGTGAGTTTGCTCCGTCATCCTTTTGGTGGTGGGTCTGTGATTTCGTCGATGCTAGATTGTGCGAGTTTGTTTTTCTCTATCATCCTTTTGGTGAGAGTAGCCAGTGTGAGTTCGCTCCGTCATCCTTTTGGTGGTGGGTCTGTCATTTCTTCGATGTGAGAATGTGCGAGTGTGTTTTGCTCTATCATCCTTTTGGTGGTAGTAGCTGGTGATAGTTTGCTCAGTAATCGATTTGGTGGTGGGTCTGTCATTTCATCGATGTCTGATTGTACGAGTATGTTTTGCTCTATCATACTTTTGGTGATGGTAACCGGTGTGAGTTTGCTCCGTCATCCTTTTGGTGGTGGGTCTGTGATTTCGTCGACGCAAGATTGTGCGAGGTTGTTTTGCTCTATCATCCTTTTGGTTTTAGTAGCCAGTGTGAGTTGTCCCCGTCATCATTTTGGTGGTGGGTCTGTCATTTCTTCGATGTCAGATTTTGCGAGTGTTTTGCTCTATCATTCTTTTAGTGGTAGTAGCCGGTGTGAGTTTGCTCCGTCATCCTTTTGGTGGTGGGTCTGTCATTTCATCTATTTCAAATTATGCTAGTGTGTGTTTCTCAATCATCCTTTTGGTGATAGTAGCCAGTGTGAGTTTGCTCCGTCATCCTTTTGGTGGTGGGTCTGTCATTTCTTCAATGTGAGAATGTGCGAGTGTGTTTTGCTCTATCGTCCTTTTGGTGGTAGTAGTTGGTGTGAGTTTGCTCAGTAATCCTTTTGGTGGTGGGTCTGTCATTTCATCGATGTCTGATTGTGCGAGTGTGTTTTGCTCTATTATCCTTTTGGTGGTATTAGCCATTGTGAGTTTGCTCCGTCATCCTTTTGGTGGTGGGTCTGTCATTTCATCGACGTCAGATTGTGCGAGTGTGTTTTGCTATATCATCCGTTTAATGGTAGTAGCCGGTGTGAGTTTGCTCCGTCATCCTTTTGGTGGTGGGTCTGTGATTTCGTCGATGCTAGATTGTGCGAGTTTGTTTTGCTCTATCATCCTTTTGGTTTTAGTAGCCAGTGTGGGTTCTCCACGTCATCGTTTTGGTGGTGGTTCTGTCATTTCTCGATGTCAGATTTTGCGAGTGTTTTGCTCTAACATTCTTTTAGTGGTAGTAGCCGGTGTGAGTTCGCCTCGTCATCCTTTTGGTGGTGGGTTTGTTATTTCATCGATTTCAAATTATGCGATTGTGTGTTTCTCTATCATCCTTTTGGTGATAGTAGCCGGTGTGAGTTTGCTCTGTCATCCTTTTGGTGGTGGGTCTGTGATTTCGTCGATGCTAGATTGTGTGAGTTTGTTTTAATCTATCATCCTTTTGGTTTTAGTAGCCGGTGTGAGTTTTCCCCGTTATTGTTTTGGTGGAGGGTCCGTCATTTCATCGATGTCAGATTTTGTGAGTGTTTTGCTCTATCATTCTTGTAGTGGTAGTAGCCGGCGTGAATTTGCTCCGTCATCCTTTTGGTGGTGGGTCTGTCATTTCATCGATTTTAAATTATGCGGGTGTGTGTTTCTCAATCATCCTTTTGCTGATAGTAGCTAGTGTGAGTTCGCTCCGTCATCCTTTTGGTGTTGGGTCTGCCATTTCTTCGATGTCAGAATGTGAGAGTGTCTTTTGCTCTATCATCCTTTTGGTGGTAGTAGCTGGTGTGAGTTTGCTCAGTAATCCGTTTGGTGGTGGGTCTGTAATTTCATCGATGTCTGATTTTGCGAGTGAGTCTTGCTCTATCATACTTTTGGTGATGGTAACTGGTGTGAGTTTGCTCCGTCATCCTTTTGGTGGTGGGTCTGTGATTTCGTAGACGCTAGATTGTGCGAGTTTGTTTTGCTCTATCATCCTTTTGGTTTTAGTAGCCAGTGTGAGTTTGCCCCGTCATCATTTTGGTGGTGGGTCTGTCATTTCGTCGATGTCAGATTTTGTGAGTGTTTTGCTCTATCATTTTTTTAGTGGTAGTAGCCGGTGTGAGTACGCTCCATCATCCTTTTGGTGGTGGGTCTGTTATTTCATCGATTTCAAATTATGCGAGTGTGTGTTTCTCTATCGTCCTTTTGGTGATAACAGCCGGTGTGAGTTTGCTCTGTCATCCTTTTGGTGGTGGGTCTGTAATTTCGTCGATGCTAGATTGTGCGAGTTTCTTTTAATCTATCATCCTTTTGGTTTTAGTAGCCGGTGTGAGTTTGCCCCGTCATTGTTTTGGTGGTGGGTTTGTCATTCCGTCGATGTCAGATTTTGTGAGTGTTTTTCTCTATTATTCTTTTAGTGGTAGTAGCCGGCGTGAGTTCGCTTCGTCATCCTTTTGGTGGTGGGTCTGTCATTTCATCGATTTCAAATTATGCGAGTGTGTGTTTCTCAATCATCCTTTTGGTGATAGTAGCCGGTGTGAGTTTGCTCCGTCATCCTTTTGGTGGTGGGTCTGTCATTTCTTCTATGTCAGAATGTGCGAGTGTGTTTTGCTCTATCATCCTTTTGGTGGTAGTAGCTGGTGTGAGTTTGCTCAGTAATTCTTTTGGTGGTGGGTCTGTCGTTTCATCGATGTCAGATTTTGCAAGTGTTTTGCTCTATCATTCTTTTAGTGGTAGTAGCCGGTGCGAGTTCGCTCCGTCTTCCTTTTGGTGGTGGGTCTCTTATTTCATAAATTTCAAATTATGCGAGTGTGTGTTTCTCTATCATCCTTTTGTTGATAGTAGTCGGTGTGAGTTTGCTACGTCATCCTTTTGGTGGTGGGTCTGTGATTTCGTCGATGCTAAATTGTGCGAGTTTGTTTTAATCTATCATCCTTTTGGTTTTAGTAGCCGGTGTGAGTTTGCTCCGTCATCCTTTTGGAACTGGGTCTGTCATTTTGTCGATGTCAGATTGTGCGAGTGTTTTGCTCTATCATCCTTTTGGTGGTAGTAGCTGGTGTGAGTTTGCTCAGTAATCCTTTTGGTGGTGGGTTTGTCATTTCATAGATTTCAAATTATGCGAGTGTGTGTTTCTCTATCATGCTTTTAGTGATAGTAGCCAGTGTGAGTTCGCTCCGTCATCCTTTTGGTGGTGGGTCTGTCATTTCGTTGATGTCAGATTGTGCGAGTGTGTTTTGCTTTATCATTCTTTTGGTGGTAGTAACTGGTGTGAGTTTGCTCAGTAATCCTTTTGGTGGTGGGTCTGTCATTTCATCGATGTCAGATTCTGCGAGTGTGTTTTTCTCTATCATCCGTTTGGTGGTAGTAGCTGGTGTGAGTTTGCTCCATCATCCTTTTGGTGGTGGGTCTGTGATTTTGTTGATGCTAGATTATGCAAGTTTGTTTTCGCTATCATCCTTTTGGTTTTAGTAGCCGGTGTGAGTTAGCTCAGTCTTTCTTTTGGTGGTTGTCGCTTGCGCGAAAATAGTTGCCGGCATGACAGAAGAGTCGCCACCTTTCGTTATTTATCCCTCAGAGCGGGAAAGGAAACGATCGGAAAAACCTGACGAATAAGGGTAAGACAAGGTCATCGCAACCATTGTCTGGGTTCGGGAGTCGGTTACGCAAGGGGAAGGTATTAGCACCCCTCACGTCCGTCGTACTCGACGGGATCCTCGCTTGTTTGTTTACTTGGATGGGTTGGTTATAATCTATCTACCTATCAAGGCTGGCTGAAAAAGAAAAGAAAATGACTCGGCAAAGCGTCGCACTTTATGCCTACGTATTCCCGTATGGAACGAGAAATCAGAGTCAACGTAGTTCGGCCTACTACGGGTTATGGGGGAAAGGTTGCTCGCTAGGACATCACATCCTATGCCTACGTACTTTCATCTGGTATGAAAGATCAGAGCAAATGTAGTTCGGGAAATTACGGGTTATCTCCTAAAAGAAGTGTTTTTTTATTATGTTTGCGATCTCAACCGTACTAGAGACTATGACCTGAGAGTGAAGGCGTCCTTTCTCAGATAGCTTAAGGCTCGTAACGTACGAAAGAAATCATTCATGATTACTGTATCTTAAACTGCTTCGAGATGAGAAGAGAACAGGCCCAACTAGGAGGGAGACTATCAAGTCCTACTGTTGTCATGCCATGGATTCATCCTATGGTTGAGGTTTGAACAGGGAACTCCTAGATGTTGTCATGCATAGGTTTCAACCTAAAAGTCTATCATCAAATCCTCATCAGAGGAAATGAGAGTCCTAAGGGATCATGTCAATGATACACCAAAACAGACAAAAGCATCAGCTTTAACAGTAAAATGCATGCAATGCAAGTGAGGGAGGAAATGTGTGTGGGGCTTCAGCCTCCACAAGCTCGTCTCGACCTCAAGCCAGTCATGAAATAACAGTAATCATACTGAAGATAAACAACATGCTATCAAGCAATGAACAGATAAAAGAAATGAAGTGCCATCAGGCAAACAAAAACACATGCTTGAGAAAGAATCATCTATTCTCTAATCCTAACCCTAACTCAGAATCTGAATCAAATCTAAGCAAAGCCCTAAAGCAAAACCTAACCAAAATCAATCCCAATCTTCAAGCTTCAGAACAAGCTTGCCAAAGAAAGGGAGCTAAGTAAGCAGACTCATAGTATCTTCCTCAGGAAAGCACTAGGAGGTGTATACTCAGGAGTCATACCCTATGTGGCTCAACCACTGTGATCAGTTTACATTCCTCCTCAGGAGAAACTAAACTCACAAGCAGGCTCCAACATCACTGGATATTTAGGAAATCCTATCTGAACTAGTGGAACTAAATGAATAGACTCATAGGACCTTCCTCAGGAAAGTACTAGGAGGCTTCCACTTAGGAGTTGTATCCCATGTGGCTCAACAACATGTGATCAGTTTACATTCCTCCTCAGGAGAAACTAAACTCACAAGCTGGCTCCGACATCATTGGATACTTGAGAAATCCTAGACAAACTAATGGAACTAAGTGAATAGACCCATAGGACCTTCCTCAGGAAAGTACTAGGAGGCTTCCACTTAGGAAGTGTATCCCATGTGGCTCAACAACAGGTGATCAGTTTACATTCCTCCTCAGGAGAAATTAAACTCACAAGTTGGCTCCAACATCATTGGATACTTAAGAAAGAGGTGAGAAGAAAGAATGAAGGTCATTCATAGTGCCTTCCTCAGGAAAGTACCATGGACTTCCTTCAAACTTCAGGATCTCAAACCTCACAGACAGGGAACAAGCCAAGCTCTGGGTCTCTGAGTCTTGATCTACAATCTTCACTTCATCATGCTCTCCAACAAGATCTTCAAGACAACACAAGCCCCACAACCAATTCCCCAAAACAAACCCCAGAGATAAACAAATAACCACAACACAGACAAAATCAACAGCTAACTTCAGAAAATATCTAAAAATACTAAACCAAAGGGGAAAAATCTATCAATTATTCACAAGGGTCCTCAACATCTACCCATGACATCCACATATGCTTCTACCCAAAAATCAAGACAAAACTATCTAAAGAAAATGAATTACTTTACCTATGCACAACCTAAACCCTAATCAGGATACCCTAAAGCTACCCTAATTAAACTAATCAAAATTTAATCTAAAAATCAAGAAATAAATCCTATGGGGAACTATAGTTCAATATCTAATTACACAAAAAAGAATGGATTAAAAAGACTAAAGGAAGGTCCTAAAAGAAATTCTACAAAATCATGATATCAAACTAAACATTATAAAAGCTATTTAAAAGAAAAATCTATTAAAAATATGAAAAAAAATAAAATGGACATTTTATTTATCTATATTTTTCTAGACAGGTTTATTAACATGTAGAAAAAAGAATAATTAAAAAATGTTAAATTTCCTATTTTATATGAATTTTTAGAGAACAAGAAAATATTAAAAGAATAAAAAATAAAAGAAAACAAAATAAAGGGGATGGGGGTGCAAATAGAAGGACACGCTGGTTGGTTTTCAAGATGGGCTGATTATGGGGGGGTGCGAGTAGAACATGGGATAAGCCCAGGCGCTACTACTAATCAAAACGACGGCGCTTTGGTTTGAATTTTTTCCCTCCGTTTTTTCAAGTGATCTGGGCCGTGAGATTAAAAGACCAAGTCCAATATTCAACATGAATCAACGGTGAGGATTGTGTCTTCTACCTTGGACACCTAGGGTTTCATGAATGCAGTCCCCATACACGAATCTTCCATCATCCATAGCCCTCTCATCTCTCCACCATTTAACTCGATCCAAAAAACAAAATTGATCCTCTCACTGCCCTCTACACAGCCATGTCCATAGAATTCATTAAGACTCACTCCACAAAGAGTTACAAAGCGCGCAAGGTCTGGTACCATTTGTTTCACATGGATATGCATGGAAATGGAATGGGCTCATATTAACCTAGAATGATCTACATCTTATGAGGATTACACTAAGCTAAAGAACTAAGATTATAGTACACTAAGGCATGAGTTCTTGCTCCCTAAACAGAAACGGCCATACAACAAACTTCCATGGAATGCTCTCATACTCATCACGATTCATCCCTAATTGGTCTCTATCATGCTTACCCTAACAACAAACCTTAACTATGCATAAATAATGAGATTCAAGAGAAAACGCATACCTTGCAAGTGATGATGGCTATGGTGTTTCTTCTCCAATCCAAGCCTTGGTACTTGCTACAAGTGATCTTCAATGGACCTATGTGCTTCTGTTTGCAGTGGTTCTTGATTACACTTCTTGAATCAACCTATCCAACCCTTCATGCAAGTTGGAGTGAAACTTGTGATTTCATGAACCAGCCACGAATTCTCCTTGATTTTTCTTGCCAAATGCTCAATGTTGATTATGGATGATGATGATGATCAGAATTGTAGTGATTGATGGTGTTTTAATGGAGTTTGGAATGAAAATGCAATTTTGGAGTGAAGGAATCAAAGTGTAGTATGCAAGCTTGAAAATCTCTAACCAATGCATGGAGCCACTCTAGGGCTTATATAGATGAGAATAGAAATGTCTAGAACCTTGGAGAACCTTCCATGAAGTTTCTAGAACTTCTCACGCAATGATAATTTGAATTTGTCATCTTGAGTGAATCTCATGCAATCTCATGATACATCATGCAATCTCACTTAAATTCTCCCCATATGATATTATGACATGAAAATAAGATCTTACAAACCCTTATGTAGCATTTTCCCATCTTTCCTTTTGATGCCTTAAAGTGCAAGCAACAAATTTACAAAGCAACTCCAATTTTTAAGCCTAAACTCAAATATGTGGCTAAACCATTGTTTTTAAAATGATGTTTACAATCAAAATGATATATTGGATGACCCATTTTGGATTCATAGATCTCCCAAACCAATTTTCAAATTCAACTTTTTCAACTTATAAGCCATTTACAAGCCATTTGAACCACTTTTAAAAATCCATGCTCTAAGCTTTTCCAAACTTTCATGACCTTATTTCTAGACTTAAAATCACATTTTGAACAACTTTCATGTTTTGAGTTTTTCCATTTGAGGCTTGGAAATAGGAGATATGGCCTTTGCTTAAAATGACCTATAACTGGCAAATGACCAAAATACCCCTGTCTTGTTCAAACCATAAGTTGAGTTCCACAAATCCTATCAAGGACTTCTACCACTCAAATTAAATATAAGAAGATGCCCTTCAACATTCATGTTTACCAAGAGATCATAGGAATCATCCTACTAGGGAAAAAGTTGTCTGCAATTTGGGTGACTTTCAAGGACCCAGATTCACATACTTCTGCTGACCTGTAATTTGTCAAAACCATAACCTGAGCTCTGCAACTCCTATCATGGACTTCCACCACTCAAATTAAAGCTAAGAACAAGCTCTACAACATTCATGTTGTGGGGAAGATGAGATATCAATCACATCTAGAGCTAAAACTGCCTGGAAAATAGGGATCAAATTAGGGTTTTTTCACTGACGATCCTCAGAAACCCTGACTTGAAACTTCTCAAACTCCTCAATCATGATGAGTTGGTCTAGGAATCATCTTTATAACATCTCTATGCATCATTCCATGATCTCATGGCCCTTGGATTAGGTCTCAACCTTCTCCAAATTTTCAGTTACCCTAGGGTTGACCCAGTTAAAACCCTAATTCTACCATTCATGGTTGAATCTTCTGAATTCTTGCATAATGACCTCTATGGGCTTCATGATGGCTATCAAGACATCTCATAGGCTTTCTCAAAACATCTAGTTCATTCTCAAAGTATCAGAATCATCTGAGGAGCACCCACAACTCTCAAGCTATGAAGCACACAACCCTGGTTTCAACCCACTCCTCTGAGGATCTCTTGAACTTTCTGATGAAGGTATCAATTTTCAAACACTTAATGAATAAATAACTGTTGGTCAAATTTTGGGGTGCAACAGCTGCCCCTATTCAAACGGCTTGAACCTGACTGGGTGAGAAGCGAACGACTCTCAACCAATCAAGGTGCGAGACGATTGAATATCGGTAAACCCGAAAATTTGCCAACTGCGCGAGCACACGGTACTCTGCGGGGAGCAAATCTTTGAATACTGCAACACTAGCCGCACGGAAACTAGCTGGAGAAATATCGATCTGATGTCACCGTCAGTTATCCACATTAACTTCTTCTGACATTGCCTTCAGACAACCACAACACCTAACATTGCCGCTGGAGAAACACATCTGACAGAATACCCTGCGTCGCCGCTGGAAAACTGAATCTGACATCGCCGTCGGAAACAAACATCCTCTTAGAGACACTCGACATCGCCGTCGTACAAACATCATCTCTACTGGGGATTTAAAGAGTCTGACATCGCCGTCAAACAAATATCCAACCTTGCCGTCAAACACAAACCCGGTCCGGGAATCCGAAGTATACATCTCAGAGGTACAAAACCTGAGCCTGGGATGGAAACAAACACTTCCAACGGTACACATCCTAATATTGGAGGCAAACATATCCAAAGGTACGAAACCTGAGCTTGGAATCAAACATATCCAAAGGTACGAAACCTGAGCTTGGAATCAAACATATCCAAAGGTACGAAACCTGAGCTTGGAATCAAACGCATCCAAAGGTACGAAACCTGAGCTTGGACTCAAACACATCCAAAGGTACTAAACCTGAGCTTGGAATCAAACATATCCAAAGGTACGAAACCTGAGCTGGGAATCAAACACATCCAAAGGTACTAAACCTGAGCTTGGAATCAAACACATCCAAAGGTACGAAACCTGAGCTTGGACTCAAACACATCCAAAGGTACTAAACCTGAGCTTGGAATCAAACATATCCAAAGGTACGAAACCTGAGCTGGGAATCAAACACATCCAAAGGTACTAAACCTGAGCTTAGATTCAAACATATCCAAAGGTACGAAACCTGAGCTTGGATTCAAACATATCCAAAGGTACGAAACCTGAGCTTGGATTCAAACATATCCAAAGGTACGAAACCTGGGCTTGGATTCAAACATATCCAAAGGTACGAAACCTGAGCTTGGATTCAAACATATCCAAAGGTACGAAACCTGAGCTTGGATTCAAACATATCCAAAGGTACGAAACCTGAGCTTGGATTCAAACATATCCAAAGGTACGAAACCTGAGCTTGGAATCAAACATATCCAAAGGTACGAAACCTGAGCTTGGATTCAAACATATCCAAAGGTACGAAACCTGAGCTTGGACTCAAACATATCCAAAGGTACGAAACCTGAGCTTGGATTCAAACATATCCAAAGGTACGAAACCTGAGCTTGGAATCAAACATATCCAAAGGTACGAAACCTGAGCTTGGATTCAAACATATCCAAAGGTACGAAACCTGAGCTTGGACTCAAACATATCCAAAGGTACGAAACCTGAGCTTGGAAGCAAACATATCCAAAGGTACGAAACCTGAGCTTGGAATCAAACACATCCAAAGGTACGAAACCTGAGCTTGGACTCAAACATACACGCTGCTATTCTCTTGACATCCTGTCAAGTCGTTGCTAAATAAAAGCACGCCGGGTCACCGGACATAATCGTCAAGTTAACAACTCTGTTGAGGAGAGAGGAATGAGGGTTCACCCAAACAATCCTGACGACTCACTGGGGAATAGGAAGAAGGGTTCACCCAAACAACCTTGTAGACTTTCCTGCAGAAAGACGATAGAGTTCACCCAAACGACTTCAACAACTGCTGGGGAATAACGACAGAGTTCACTCAGACGATTCCTACCAACTTCACTAGGGATCAAGTACTTCCGTACGGTAACCACCTGGTTCATGCTTCATATGCAAATGCTGGAAGAATGAGCGTAATGCTCCGTGCAAAACAGAATGCTACGCTTTTGGGTAAATGTTATGCAATCATGCAAGGAAATGCCCCATCAAAATAAATGCTGGGAAGAGGAACCATCCACTCAGGGAGAGTAACCCTTATGCTGAGGAAGAGCTACCCTTCAAGGGAACTGCATTTTCTGCCAATCTCCTCTGGACTTACACTTGAGGACGACGGGCTCCTTCGGAGAACACAGCACATCAGGCTGATCAACACACTATCCTCTGCTATACTCTGCACGGGGAAAGCGGTAAATGCCCTGAACGGCTCTCTGGGGGAACGACCCTCCTGAGGAACATAGCCTTCAGGCTACAGGATCCGCTTGGGGAAACATTTCATCTGCCAATCATGACTGTGCTCGGCTGGGGATATCAATCTACATGCCTGCTGCTGGGGAAGTGCCAACCACCTGCTGGGGAAAAGCCCTCCACTCTGTTGGGGGTTCCAGAAATCATCTTGAACAAACAACTCCGTAGGGCGCTTCCAAGAATCATCCTGAACTGATAACCTTTCTGGAGGCTTTATTCTGTTGGGTATTCCAGGAATCTTCCTGGGCAACTCTTGCTGGGGACGCCATTGGGGAACTCAAGCATCATACTAGGCGAACAACCCGGGAGACTGCGCTGAAGTCTTTAAGAATCATCTTAAGAAAACGACCCTGCTGATGAGTTCAAGGGTCGTTTTGAACTGACTTCGCTGAGGATCCCAAAAATCATCTTGAGCGAGCGACTGTGGGGATTACACCGGGGTCTTAAGAATCCTCTTAAGAAAGCGACCTCGTTAGAGAGAATATCAGGAATCGTCCTGAGCAACTGGTCTATCGGATGAACACCTGGAATGACAACGACCTAGGTCATGTTTATGATGCGTATGCTTCTGCGCCATGCCCCACACGGTGGGAATGACATGCATTTATGCTAAATGCTGTGCAATCATGCACAATGCTATGCAACGTTAAATGCTATGCAGTGTTAAATGCTATGCAGTGTTAAGTGCTATGCGGTCATGCACAATGATGCGATCCCGTCCGCAAAATAAATGCTGGGAGGGGGAAACCCTTTTGTCAAGGAGACAAGAACTACTCAGGTAGAGGAATCATCCTGCTGAGGAGAACGTGGATACGCTGGTATTAGTTGGCCTCCGCCTGGGGAATTGATCTTCCGCGGACTGCTGCATGGAAAACAACTTCAGCTGACTGCTGCAGGGGACGAAGCTTTACGAGAACCCGAACCTGCTGGAGGAAAGCGATGTCAATCGCGGGAATGAACTGCGCGGCCGCCATGGCTACTTTTCTGGGGGTAACAACTCTGTGGGAAAACAACTTTAGCTGCTCCACATTCCACTGGGGAAAATCAATCATGATCTGGCCACCTTCCAAGGACTCGGCTCTTCTGGAGGTTTGCGGACTCAGCCGGGGAGAGAAATCATTCCACTTCATTGGAGAGTACAACTCTGATGAGGAAACTCAATTTCGCCGGGGAAGAAAGAATCATCTGACTTCGGGGGAGAGTACAACCCTGTAGGGGAATACACTGCCAGCCGTTCCAACACTCTATTGGGGAAGAGGGAATCATCCAGCTTCAGGAGAGAGCATGACTCTGGTGAGGAATCTCAATTCCACTGGAGACTTTACTGGGGAAACACGAGCTTCGGCACCCGAACACTTCTATGAAATCTGCACTTGTGACCCGGTGCTGGGGAAGAATCCTGCTGCGGCGGCTTTACTGGGAAAACACGAGCCTCGGCACCCGAACACTTCTATGCAATCTGCACTTGTGACCCGGTGCTGGGGGAGACACCATTCTTCGGTGCTTGATTCAGCTGATGAGGTGACATTCCTTCAGGATGCGTCTGCTTGGGGGAGAGAATCATCTCTGCCTGGGGAGACATATCAATGCTCACTATCCTGCGTTCAGATTCTGCGGAGGAGAGGCTACTGAACTTTGCTGGAGAGGGAGGACTCGCCCTGCTTCAGGGATGCGCACGGCACATCTACTGGAAGGTGCTACACCTGCAACAACACAAACAAACAGACAAGATACCCTCCTCAAAGGGGCCTATCCAGGTTATTATCTCGTGACAATATTCAATTAATTAATTGTTTCAACAATCAATGGGCTTAGGCCCGTAAGTTTATGTATGCGCATTTTATCAAAAAACATCGGCGTTTTCATTCGCAAACAAAACAAATAGATGCTATACAGACAAACAGAATTGCTGAATAATGTGCATTTTATTGATGATGAACCCCTGAATGGGCAAAAATGTTTTACAACAGAGGCAAGCTCCTGGAATGAGGAAGCCGCGCAAAAATAAAACATAAATATACACCAGTATATACAAATGTCGGCAACGAGGCGTAGACGAACACCATGAGTTGATCCCTCTAAGACCCACTCGACTTCGATACTTCTCCGACGCTTCAGCTTCGGAAGAGATTGATTCAGATAAACGGCCCTCAGGTCTTCCGAACCACTAAACAATGAAAGTCCACACGTGGAACGCAGTCATTTGCTTATTCAAATCCCTAACTTTTGCGTGAACCGCCTCTTTACGGGTTTTCAGTTCACCGGGATACCCTTTTTTGCCGAAGCCGCCCAGTGTAGGTTTTCGACTTCGCGGGTGTACATTTTTTCAATATATCCCTAATTTTTTGCCCGAACCTTTTATTCTGTTTTTGGTTCGCCGGGATGCCCTTTTTTGCCTGGACTCTTTCTTTTTTGTCCAGCGGGTCTCTTTCAAGCAAAGTATTTTTTAACTGCGTCCGCGTTCACCGGGGATGCAAAATCTTCACCATCCATCGTGGATAACAACAAAGCTCCTCCTGAGAAGACCTTGCTGACGACATACGGCCCTTCATAATTCGGAGTCCATTTGCCCCGGTGATCGGAGTGTGGCGGAAGAATCTTCTTCAGGACGAGATCACCCGTCTGAAAGCTTCTAGGACGCACCTTCTTATCATAAGCTTTCTTCATTCGGCTTTGGTACAGGCGACCAAATGCAATCGATGCTAACCTCTTCTCGTCCATCAGGCTGAGCTGGTTCAAGCGATTCGTAATCCATTCTGCCTCGTCGAGTTTCACATCAACCAAAACTCGCAAAGAAGGAATCTCCACTTCTAACGGCAGGACAGCTTCCATACCGTACACCAAAGAGAAAGGAGTTGCCCCGGTCGACGTACGCACCGTCGTACGATAACCGTGCAAGGCAAACGGCAGCATCTCGTGCCAATCTTTGTACGTCACAACCATCTTCTGAACAATCTTCTTGATGTTCTTGTTGGCCGCTTCAACAGCGCCATTCATCTTCGGCCGGTAAGGAGATGAGTTGTGGTGTTCAATCTTGAAGCTCTGGCACAGCTCCTTCATCATCTTGTTATTCAAATTCGAACCATTATCAGTAATGATCCGCTCGGGAATTCCATAGCGACAGATGATGTCCTTCTTTATGAATTTAGCAACCACCTGCTTGGTCACATTAGCGTACGAGGCTGCCTCCACCCATTTGGTGAAGTAGTCGATAGCTACCAGAATAAAACGGTGACCATTAGACGCAGTGGGCTCGATCTTGCCTATCATGTCGATGCCCCACATGGAGAACGGCCAAGGGGAGGACATGACATTCAATGGGCACGGCAGCACATGAACTTTATCAGCATAAATCTGGCATTTGTGACATTTCTTCGCGAATCTGAAGCAATCCGACTCCATAGTCAGCCAGTAATATCCTGCTCTCAGGATCTTTCTCGTCATGGCGTGCCCGCCGGCGTGCGTACCAAATGTGCCCTCATGGACTTCTTCCATGAGCATACTTGCTTCTTTCTCATCTACACATCTGAGTAGCACGAGATCGTGGTTTCGTTTATACAGCACTCCATCAGGATTGAGATAAAAGTTTCCAGATAGCCTCCTTAGAGTCTTCTTATCCTGGGTTGACGCACCCGCAGGATACTCCTTAGTCATAAGGAAGGTCTGGATATCGTGGAACCATGGCTTGCCGTCGTTGGCATCCTCGATTGCAAACACAAATGCCGGTCTATCAAGACGCGAAAGCACAATTCTTGGAGCCTCATTCCAATAATTGACTTTATACATTGAAGCCAGCGTGGCTAAAGCATCAGCCATCTGATTTTCAGCCCTGGGTACATGATGAAGTTCCACTCGATCGAAGAACGGAAGCAGCCTCCTGGCGTAATTCATGTACGGCACTAAATTCGCTTGACGAGTTTCCCACTCCCCTTTAATCTGATTGATTACAAGCGCTGAGTCACCATATATGTCTAGATTCTTGATTCTCAAATCAATTGCCTCTTCTAGACCCATAATACATGCTTCATACTCGGCTTCATTGTTGGTAACTGGAAACGTCAGTCTCGCAGTAAACGGGATGTGGGATCCGTGAGGAGTCGTGATGATAGCCCCGATACCGCTTCCATAGGAATTAACCGCTCCGTCGAATATCAACTTCCACTGAGACTTCCTATCTGGCCCCTCATCGGGCAATGGCTCGTCGCAATCCTTCGCTTTGAGAAACATAATGTCCTCGTCAGGGAATTCGAACTTCATCGGCTGATAGTCTTCGATTGGCTGTTCGGCCAGGTAATCAGACAATACGCTTCCCTTAATGGCTTTCTGAGAGACGTACTGAATATCATATTCTGTTAACACCATTTGCCACCTGGAAATCCTGCCCGAAAGAGTCTGCTTCTCGAAGACGTACTTGATCGGATCCATCTTCGAAATTAGCATAGTGGTGTGGTTGAGCATATACTGTCGCAGACGTTTGGCGGCTCAGGCTAATGCACAACACGTCTTCTCCAGCATCGAGTATCGAGATTCACACTCAGTGAACTTTTTACTCAAATAATAAATGGCATGCTCTTTTCTGCCCGTCTCGTCGTGCTGACCGAGAACACACCTCATACTATTCTTCAGAACCGTCAGGTACATGATTAATGGTTGTCCAGCCACTGGGGGTATCAAGATTGGAGGTTCTTGAAGATACTGCTTTATTTTATCGAATGCCTTCTGGCAATCCTCATTCCAGGTAATCGCCTGATCTTTCTTCAAAAGCTTGAACATCGGTTCACAGGTGGCCGTGAGCTGAGAGATAAACCTTGCAATGTAGTTTATTCGGCCCAGGAAACCACGAACTTCTTTCTCTGTTTTCGGCGCTGGCATTTCTTGGATAGCTTTTATTTTCGCAGGATCAACTTCAATACCTCGTTCACTAACGATAAACCCCAATAACTTTCCGGACCGCACCCCGAAAGTGCACTTGTTAGGATTCAGCCTCAGCTTGAACTTCCTAAGCCTTTCAAACAGCTTCAACAAATTGACCAGATGCTCTTCCTCCGTTTGGGACTTTGCAATCATGTCATCAACATAGACCTCGATCTCATGATGAATCATATCATGAAACAAAGTTACCATTGCTCGCTGGTAAGTGGCCCCTGCGTTCTTCAGACCGAAGGGCATTACCTTGTAGCAGAATGTTCCCCAGGGGGTGATAAACGTCGTTTTCTCCATGTCCTCCGGTGCCATCTTAATCTGATTGTAACCGGAGAAGCCATCCATGAACGAAAACACGGAAAACTGGGCTGTATTGTCGACCAACACATCGATATGAGGCAACGGGAAATCATCCTTAGGGCTCGCCCTATTCAAATCCCGATAATCGACGCACATGCGTACCTTACCGTCCTTCTTCGGTACAGGCACAATGTTGGCGACCCACGGAGGGTAAGTGGTAACGGCTAGAAATCCTGCGTCCAACTGCTTCTGAGCTTCTTCCTTGATTTTTACAGCCATGTCTGGTCTCGTCCTCCTGAGCTTCTGCTTGACTGGAGGGCAATCTTCTCGCAACGGCAAGCGATGAACCACGATGTCAGTGTCAAGTCCGGGCATATCCTCATATGACCAAGCAAAGACGTCACTATACTCTCGAAGCATCTCGACCAGTCTATGCTTGACATCATTCTGCAGCGCAGCCCCAACTCTGACATTTCTGACGAGCTCCTCAAAACCCAGATTTACAATCTCAATATCCTCCTCGTGAGGCAGAATAACCTTCTCCTCTTGTCTCAACAAGCGGGCCAACTCTTCCGGAAGGTCTTCGTCTTCATCAATCTCATCCTCGGCTTGATAGATCGGGCAATCAAAGTCGTAGTGAGCCGTAGAGGGTCCAGAGTCGATGTCATCTGTTACGTGGATCCTGCAATAACAAGGGTTAAGTTTAAAGCAAGAATATGCAGGTTAGCACGAACCTCGTTGCCATTTTACTGTTTTTCGAAATAAACATAAAATAGGAATAACAGAGAACACAATATTTGATTACGAAGAAAACGCCTTTTATTTATTAATAAAATGCATACACATAATCCAACAAGGCCCTGACAGTAAAACCACTATGCCCCGGGTAAGACATAGGGTTGTACAAAGATTGTAAAAAGTAAATCATTACTCTTCACTTGTCAGCTTGATAATCTCCTTGATGGTCCAATTGTGGAGGCGCTCGCCTGGCTTGCTCGGTTGAATCCAGGCGTCAAGATCGCAATCACTGTCCCCGCTGTCCTCCGACGCAGCGTTGATGCTCTCGAAAATTACTCCCCCCTTGGTGAATAGGATCGGCCCTTTCCCACGAGACGAGCTGCCAGAAGAAGATGAAGCTTCAGCTCCAGGAGAATATCCCAATCCAAACTTATCCTGTTTGATTGGTATATCCAAGACATGCCCCCAGCCTGGGGTGGAACCGGCTTCGACAACGGCCCGAGCCTCTTTAAACGAGGAGAGGTTCATCTCTTGCTTCTCTGCGACGACAGGAGCTACCTCCTTCACCCTGACGGTTTCAAATGCTTGGCAGAGCGTTTCATGGATCTCGCCATCCATTTCGACGTATTTAAAGGACGATAGGTGGCTCACCATGATGTCCTCTTCACCGCAGACAGTCACTATGCTGCCCCCAACAGCATATTTAAGCTTTTGATGCAGCGTGGACGTCACGGCACCAGCAGAATGGATCCATGGCCAACCTAAGAGGCAACTATAGGCGGGCATGATATCCATGATATAGAAAACCGCATTGAACGTCTCTGGACCAACTTGAATTGGCAGGGTCAACTCTCCAAAGACGTGGCGCTTGGTTCCGTCAAAGGCTTTCACGACCAGATCACTGGGCGTGCAAAGCAGTCCACGGGTGTCCAACTTCATCAGTGCTTTTTTCGGAAGCACATTAAGCGAGGAACCCGTATCCACCAGGACATGTGACATAATCGTGCCTCTGCACTCTATTGAGACGTGCAAGGCGTTGTTGTGATCTCTTCCTTTAGGAGTCAGCTCTAGATCTGTAAATCCCAGCCCATTACCAGCATTGACATGGGCTACCACTTCCTCGAGTTGATTTACTGATATCTCTTGCGGCACGTATGCAGCATTCAATACCTTCAGCAAGGCGTTACGGTGCGCCTCAGAACACAGCAACAAGTTAAGAATCGAGATCTTTGACGGAGTCTGATGAAGATGATCTACAATTTTGTAGTCACTCTTCTTGATTAGTCGCATGAACTCTTCAGCATCTTTAACTAGCAAATCTTTTTCTGCCCCAGCAGGGACCTCTTCAACAGCTTTACCTTTACCCTTATCCACAGCGTCAGCTCGGACCACTTTCTCCGCTGCAACCTCTGCTGGCGCAAACACTCTACCGCTTCTAGTGATACCACTGACTTCGGTAAGATTCTGCACAGTCGATCCGAACGGCTCAAGCTCTATCTTCTGACCATTACAATAAACTTCGGCGCCGTAATGCCATGGAACGACATTAGTGCTCTCGAATGGGATTGGTCCGGCCCTGGTGATGGTGATAGTAGGCGGACGAGGCGCAGAAATAGTGATAGGGTGGCGAGGAATGGTAATGGTAGCAACTTCGTCTGCCTGCTTCAGCACAACTTCCCCTGATGCACTCTCAACGCTCCGGCTGAATTGCAAAATACCCTCGGCCATCAGACTTTGGATACCTTCGATCAGCTGCTCACACCCATCAGGAAGTGTAGCACAAGCCATACACAACTCTCCGCATCCAGGAAAGAAGCCCTTCTTCAGCAACTTAGCCTTGACAAAACTCAACGGTGTCTTCAAATCTTTGACATCGGCCAGCAAATCTGAACTCTCCTCAGTGATAACAACATTCACTCCGCCCCCCTTATGATGAGGCATCGGGTTTTTGGTGACGTTGGGCACGTTGTCAGAAAAATTGATAACCTTGGCGTCCACCAAGTCCTGGACTTTGTGCTTGAAAGCTTTACAGTTCTCAATCGTATGGCCAGGTGCCCCAGTATGGAACTCACAAGTAGCATTAGCATCATACCCCGGTGGTGGTGCCCCTGTTAAGGGAGCCAACGTCCTCTTTTGAATTAATTGGAGCTGAAGCAACGTTTGCAGAAGCTGTGCATACGACATAGGTGGAGTTTCAAACTGACGATTTGTCATAGGAGCCCGATTCTGATATCTCCTATACCCCTGCTGATTTTGCTGATGAGGCTGCTGCTGCTGCTGCTGTGGTGGGGCAGCTGGGATATTTATGCTAGCAATCTGAGACTGAGGACCCTTTCCCTTCCTCCTAGCATTAGTGATAGCACTGGCATCCCCCTCTCGACGCTTGCCAGTATAGGGTTTCTTGCTACTTCTTCCAACCGAGGATGATTCGCCCTGAATTTTTCCAATCTTTATACCGTTCTCAACATGCTCGCCCAAAGTGATGAGAGCCGAGAATGTTCCAGACATGCCACTTTCCAGCTTTTCATAATAGATTCCAGGAAGGGTAGCCACGAACATTTGCACTAGCTCACGCTCAACCATCGGCGGTTGAACCCGAGCAGCCAATTCACGCCACCGCTGGGCGTACTCTTTGAAGCTTTCATTGTTCCGCTGTGAGAGATTCTGAAGCTGAACTCGGTTGGGAGCCAAGTCGCTATTGTATTGATAGTGGAGAACAAACGCTTCTGCAAGATCTTTCCAGGTGCGCACAGTAGCGGGCTCCAAACCCATATACCATTTGAGTGATGGACCAGAAAGACTATCCTGAAAGAAGTGCATCAGCAGCTTCTCATCGTCAGAATAAGCGGACATCTTTCGATAATAAGATCGGAGGTGAACACGGGGGCAGGTAGTACCCTTATACTTCTCAAAGGTAGGCACCTTGAACTTGTGAGGTACTTTAAAGTCAGCAATCAACCCGAGGTTGGACATGTCAACGCCCAATGTGTTCTGATTTTCTATGTTTCTCATCTTGTCTTCCAGCGCCTTGAACCTGAGTCGAGCCTCAGCATTCAACTCTGCTTCTACACCTCTCTGAGAGAATATGTCATCCTGATGGTCCTCCAGCCACGGTTGAGGCACCAACAGATTTCCTGCACCAGCATTGCCGTTGACCGGCCCTATGTTAACATTGGCTCCCAAACTACCATTGCCGACGCCAGCCGCGTTGAGCCCGATATTAGTCATCAGATTGCCGTTAGCACTGCCGTTGCCCCCGACAGCAGGAACAACGTTCTGTGGAGTATCCCCTGGAAGAGGAGTGGGCACGGCCCCGCCGTGAAGTATTCCATTACTGTCAACCCTGGAGATGAGAGGTTGAACCAAAGTACGAAGCTGGTCTTGCCCATTCGCAACTACTTGCATCAGCTCCATAAAACGATCCATCCGTTCACGGAGCTCTTGAACATCTGACTGTACCTGGTCCATTATCCTTGTCTGATTAGCGCGAGTTGAGTAGCGGTGGATGAGTCTTTGATCAATCCTGGAGATCGAAAGCAGCTCGGAACCTGTGTACCTGAAAAACCTGTCAACATTAAAGGTTAGGAAAGGCAACAGAATGTATGTCATGCAAAATGCTTTATGCAGATGTATGCGTGTGTCTGTGTGCTTGAGAGATTTCCCCCGATCCTGGCGCCTTAGTACCAGTGCTGACAATAATAAGGAGAGGAATCTGGGCCCAATCATGGAAACAGTAACCTCACATATACATAGCAATAGTCAGATTCGACACATCAAGGACCGAGAACTCGTACGCAACAGTCTTGCTGAGAGAGGCTGCAGTAATGTAATAAGAGGCGAGAGATCCTGGATCGGGGAACGGTACCTGTCACAGACACACGCCAATGGAATGCGAATGATTATGCAAACTAATGCAAAATGCAGGCATGCAACAATATATCCAGGTGGCTGCTGTGGAGATTCGGTGTCAACAATCACTAAGGAAACCCCGGTGTAAAACCACTGATCTGATCTGCTGAGAATAACCATATGATAGGATCGAGATCAAAATTCTGCCCTGACAAGAATAAGTGCCTGATAACAAAGACCCCGGGATGCAAGATCAAGAGATATACGGTGATGAAGTCTTCAGACCCCAAATCAAAAATCTGCCCTCTCAAGAACAAACACACAGCTGCTGATGAGATCTTCAGACCTCACTCAAAATCTGCTCCATTCAGGACAAACCTCTGATAACAATACTCTGACCAAAGCCTGCTCTATCAAGAACAGACAAACATGATGAAAATCCTCTGATCAACAACTCGCTCTGTCGAGAACATATCTGCAACTGAGAACCCAACATAACTGATTCACTGCCAAGAAAACCAGGTAGTCTGGAGGTCAATGTTTCCTGCAATATCCCAACCCCACTCACAGGTATGGACCTAATCCACGGACAAAGGTACGGCATCCTATGCGGTCATCAGCGTCACAGACTTTCATGAGTGACAATACGATTCCCAGAAGGAGTGGCATCGTCAAGTCATGAAGAGGCCTCTCTTAGCTGACTTCCAAATGATCGGTCCCCAGAGTCGATAATCCTCACGTCTGGACTCCCCTCAGATCCTCAGGACCGGAAAGGAGCACCTCTGCAAGAATCTCGTCTGAGCGCAGATTTTCGTAGGGAACTGTGCCTGCTCAGCAGACAGGTTCGTCTACTACTTCTCCGCAACTATATCTAGGTGTGTACTCAAGCCCAGGTCCGGCTTTTCACTCACAGTAACATCCCTCTCCCACAGCAGCACAGATAATCATATCAAACTGGAAATAAAATGCGGGAAATAAAATGCGGGAAGTAAAATGCGGGAAGTAAAAATGCGATAAATAAACGCAACCCAACAAGCAAACACACAAACGATAGGATTGACTCTCATAGGGAACCGGAGAACCAGAGATTCTGGGTTCGGTCCCCAGCAGAGTCGCCAGCTGTCGCTTGCGCGAAAATAAGGTGCCGGCATGACAGAAGAGTCGCCACCTTTCGTTATTTATCCCTCAGAGCGGGAAAGGAAACGATCGGAAAAACCTGACGAATAAGGGTAAGACAAGGTCATCGCAACCATTGTCTGGGTTCGGGAGTCGGTTACGCAAGGGGAAGGTATTAGCACCCCTCACGTCCGTCGTACTCGACGGGATCCTCGCTTGTTTGTTTACTTGGACGGGTTGGTTATAATCTATCTACCTATCAAGGCTGGATGAAAAAGAAAAGAAAATGACTCCGAAAAGCGTCGCACTTTATGCCTACGTATTCCCGTATGGAACGAGAAATCAGAGTCAACGTAGTTCGGCCTACTACGGGTTATGGGGGAAAGGTTGCTCGCTAGGACATCGCATCCTATGCCTACGTACTTTCATCTGGTATGAAAGATCAGAGCAAACGTAGTTCGGGAAATTACGGGTTATCTCCTAAAAGAAGTGTTTTTTTATTATGTTTGCGATCTCAACCGTACTAGAGACTATGACCTGAGAGTGAAGGCGTCCTTTCTCAGATAGCTTAAGGCTCGTAACGTACGAAAGAAATCATTCATGATTACTGTATCTTAAACTACTTCGAGATGAGAAGAGAACAGGCCCAACTAGGAGGGAGACTATCAAGTCCTACTGTTGTCATGCCATGGATTCATCCTATGGTTGAGGTTTGAACAGGGAACTCCTAGATGTTGTCATGCATAGGTTTCAACCTAAAAGTCTATCATCAAATCCTCATCAGAGGAAATGAGAGTCCTAAGGGATCATGTCAATGATACACCAAAACAGACAAAAGCATCAGCTTTAACAGTAAAATGCATGCAATGCAAGTGAGGGAGGAAATGTGTGTGGGGCTTCAGCCTCCACAAGCTCGTCTCGACCTCAAGCCAGTCATGAAATAACAGTAATCATACTGAAAATAAACAACATGCTATCAAGCAATGAACAGATAAAAGAAATGAAGTGCCATCAGGCAAACAAAAACACATGCTTGAGAAAGAATCATCTATTCTCTAATCCTAACCCTAACTCAGAATCTGAATCAAATCTAAGCAAAGCCCTAAAGCAAAACCTAACCAAAATCAATCCCAATCTTCAAGCTTCAGAATAAGCTTGCCAGAGAAAGGGAGCTAAGTAAGCAGACTCATAGTATCTTCCTCAGGAAAGCACTAGGAGGTGTATACTCAGGAGTCATTCCCTATGTGGCTCAACCACTGTGATCAGTTTACATTCCTCCTCAGGAGAAACTAAACTCACAAGCAGGCTCCAACATCACTGGATATTTAGGAAATCCTATCTGAACTAGTGGAACTAAATGAATAGACTCATAGGACCTTCCTCAGGAAAGTACTAGGAGGCTTCCACTTAGGAGTTGTATCCCATGTGGCTCAACAACATGTGATCAGTTTACATTCCTCCTCAGGAGAAACTAAACTCACAAGCTGGCTCCGACATCATTGGATACTTGAGAAATCCTAGACAAACTAATGGAACTAAGTGAATAGACCCATAGGACCTTCCTCAGGAAAGTACTAGGAGGCTTCCACTTAGGAAGTGTATCCCATGTGGCTCAACAACAGGTGATCAGTTTACATTCCTCCTCAGGAGAAATTAAACTCACAAGTTGGCTCCAACATCATTGGATACTTAAGAAAGAGGTGAGAAGAAAGAATGAAGGTCATTCATAGTGCCTTCCTCAGGAAAGTACCATGGACTTCCTTCAAACTTCAGGATCTCAAACCTCACAGACAGGGAACAAGCCAAGCTCTGGGTCTCTGAGTCTTGATCTACAATCTTCACTTCATCATGCTCTCCAACAAGATCTTCAAGACAACACAAGCCCCACAACCAATTCCCCAAAACAAACCCCAGAGATAAACAAATAACCACAACACAGACAAAATCAACAGCTAACTTCAGAAAATATCTAAAAATACTAAACCAAAGGGGAAAAATCTATAAATTATTCACAAGGGTCCTCAACATCTACCCATGACATCCACATATGCTTCTACCCAAAAATCAAGACAAAACTATCTAAAGAAAATGAATTACTTTACCTATGCACAACCTAAACCCTAATCAGGATACCCTAAAGCTACCCTAATTAAACTAATCAAAATTTAATCTAAAAATCAAGAAATAAATCCTATGGGGAACTATAGTTCAATATCTAATTATACAAAAAAGAATGGATTAAAAAGACTAAAGTAAGGTCCTAAAAGAAATTCTACAAAATCATGATATCAAACTAAACATTATAAAAGCTATTTAAAAGAAAAATCTATTAAAAATATGAAAAGAAAATAAAATGGACATTTTATTTATCTATATTTTTCTAGACAGGTTTATTAACATGTAGAAAAAAGAAGAATTAAAAAATGTTAAATTTCCTATTTTATATGAATTTTTAGAGAACAAGAAAATATTAAAAGAATAAAAAATAAAAGAAAACAAAATAAAGGGGATGGGGGTGCAAATAGAAGGACACGCTGGTTGGTTTTCAAGATGGGCTGATTATGGGGGGGTGCGAGTAGAACATGGGATAAGCCCAGGCGCTACTACTAATCAAAACGACGGCGCTTTGGTTTGAATTTTTTCCCTCCGTTTCTTCAAGTGATTTGGGCCGTGAGATTAAAAGACCAAGTCCAATATTCAACATGAATCAACGGTGAGGATTGTGTCTTCTACCTTGGACACCTAGGGTTTCATGAATGCAGTCCCCATACACGAATCTTCCATCATCCATAGCCCTCTCATCTCTCCACCATTTAACTCGATCCAAAAAACAAAATTGATCCTCTCACTGCCCTCTACACAGCCATGTCCATAGAATTCATTAAGACTCACTCCACAAAGAGTTACAAAGCGCGCAAGGTCTGGTACCATTTGTTTCACATGGATATGCATGGAAATGGAATGGGCTCATATTAACCTAGAATGATCTACATCTTATGAGGATTACACTAAGCTAAAGAACTAATATTATAGTACACTAAGGCATGAGTTCTTGCTCCCTAAACAGAAACGGCCATACAACAAACTTCCATGGAATGCTCTCATACTCATCACGATTCATCCCTAATTGGTCTCTATCACGCTTACCCTAACAACAAACCTTAACTATGCATAAATAATGAGATTCAAGAGAAAACGGATACCTTGCAAGTGATGATGGCTATGGTGTTTCTTCTCCAATCCAAGTCTTGGTACTTGCTACAAGTGATCTTCAATGGACCTATGTGCTTCTGTTTGCAGTGGTTCTTGATTACACTTCTTGAATCAACCTATCCAACCCTTCATGCAAGTTGGAGTGAAACTTGTGATTTCATGATCCAGCCACGAATTCTCCTTGATTTTTCTTGCCAAATGCTCAATGTTGATTATGGATGATGATGATGATCAGAATTGTAGTGATTGATGGTGTTTTAATGGAGTTTGGAATGAAAATGCAATTTTGGAGTGAAGGAATCAAAGTGTAGTATGCAAGCTTGAAAATCTCTAACCAATGCATGGAGCCACTCTAGGGCTTATATAGATGAGAATAGAAATGTCTAGAACCTTGGAGAACCTTCCATGAAGTTTCTAGAACTTCTCACGCAATGATAATTTGAATTTGTCATCTTGAGTGAATCTCATGCAATCTCATGATACATCATGCAATCTCACTTAAATTCTCCCCATATGATATTATGACATGAAAATAAGATCTTACAAACCCTTATGTAGCATTTTCCCATCTTTCCTTTTGATGCCTTAAAGTGCAAGCAACAAATTTACAAAGCAACTCCAATTTTTAAGCCTAAACTCAAATATGTGGCTAAACCATTGTTTTTAAAATGATGTTTCCAATCAAAATGATATATTGGATGACCCATTTTGGATTCATAAATCTCCCAAACCAATTTTCAAATTCAACTTTTTCAACTTATAAGCCATTTACAAGCCATTTGAACCACTTTTAAAAATCCATGCTCTAAGCTTTTCCAAACTTTCATGACCTTATTTCTAGACTTAAAATCACATTTTGAACAACTTTCATGTTTTGAGTTTTTCCATTTGAGGCTTGGAAATAGGAGATATGGCCTTTGCTTAAAATGACCTATAACTGACAAATGACCAAAATACCCCTGTCTTGTTCAAACCATAAGTTGAGTTCCACAAATCCTATCAAGGACTTCTACCACTCAAATTAAATCAAAGAAAATGCCCTTAAACATTCATGTTGACCAAGAGATCATAGGAATCATCCTACTAGGGCAAAAGTTGTCTGCAAGTTGGGTGACTTTCAAGGACCCAGATTCACATACTTCTGCTGACCTGTAATTTGTCAAAACCATAACCTGAGCTCTGCAACTCCTATCATGGACTTCCACCACTCAAATTAAAGCTAAGAACAAGCTATACAACATTCATGTTGTGGGGAAGATGAGATATCAATCACATATAGAGCTAAAACTGCCTGGAAAATAGGGATCAAATTAGGGTTTTTTCACTGACGATCCTCAGAAACCCTGACTTGAAACTTCTCAAACTCCTCAATCATGATGAGTTGGTCTAGGAATCATCTTTATAACATCTCTATGCATCATTCCATGATCTCATGGCCCTTGGATTAGGTCTCAACCTTCTCCAAATTTTCAGTTACCCTAGGGTTGACCCAGTCAAAACCCTAATTCTACCATTCATGGTTGAATCTTCTGAATTCTTGCATAATGACCTCTCTGGGCTTCATGATGGCTATCAAGACATCTCATAGGCTTTCTCAAAACATCTAGTTCATTCTCAAAGTCTCAGAATCATCTGAGGAGCACCCACAACTCTCAAGCTATGAAGCACACAACCCTGGTTTCAACCCACTCCTCTGAGGATCTCTTTAACTTTCTGATGAAGGTATCAATTTTCAAACACTTAATGAATAAATAACTGTTGGTCAAATTTTGGGGTGCAACAGTGGTGGGTCTGTCATTTCGTCGATGTCAGATCGTGCGAGTGTTTTGCTCTATCATTCTTTTAGTGGTAGTAGCCGGTGTGAGTTTGCTCAGTAATCCTTATGGTGGTGGGTCTATCATTTCATCGATGTCAGATTGTGCGAGTCTGTTTTGCTCTATAATCCTTTTGGCGGTAGTAGCTGGTGTGAGATTACTCAGTAATCCTTTTGGTGGTGGGTCTATCATTTCATCGATGTCAGATTGTGCGAGTGTGTTTTTCTCTATCATCGTTTTGGTGGTAGTAGCTGGTGTGAGTTTGCTCAGTAATCCTTTTGGTGGTGGGTTTGTCATTTCTTCGATGTCTGATTGTGCGAGTGTGTTTTTCTCTATCATACTTTTGGTGATGGTAGCCGGTGTGAGTTTGCTCCGTCATCCTTTTGGTGGCAGGTCTGTGACTTCGTCGATGCTAGATTGTGCGAGTTTCTTTTGCTCTATCATCCTTTTGGTTTTAGTAGCCAGTGTGAGTTCTCCCCGTCATCATTTTGGTGGTGGGTCTGTCATTTCATCGATGTCAGATTTTAAGAGTGTTTTGCTCTATCATTCTTTTAGTGGTAGTAGCCGGTGTGAGTTCGCTCCGTCTTCCTTTTGGTGGTGGGTCTGTTATTTCATCGATTTCAAATTATGCGAGTGTGTGTTTCTCTATCATCCTTTTGGTGATAGTAGTCGGTGTGAGTTTGCTACGTCATCCTTTTGGTGGTGGGTCTGTGATTTCGTCGATGCTAAATTGTGCGAGTTTGGTTTAATCTATCATCCTTTTGGTTTTAGTAGCCGGTGTGAGTTTGCTCCGTCATCCTTTTGGAACTGGGTCTGTCATTTTGTCGATGTCAGATTGTGCGAGTGTTTTGCTCTATCATCCTTTTGGTGGTAGTAGCTGGTGTGAGTTTGCTCCGTATTTCATCGATTTTAAATTATGCGAGTGTGTGTTTATCTATCATGCTTTTGGTGATAGTAGCCGGTGTGAGTTTGCTCCGTCATCCTTTTGGTGGTGGGTTTGTCTTTTCGTTGATGTCAGATTGTGCGAGTGTGTTTTGCTTTGTCATTCTTTTGGTGGTAGTAATTGGTGTGAGTTTGCTCAGTAATCCATTTGGTGGTGGGTCTGTCATTTCATCGATGTCAGATTCTGCGAGTGTGTTTTGCTCTATCATCCGTTTGGTGGTATTAGCCGGTGCGAGTTTGCTCCATCATCCTTTTGGTGGTGGGTCTGTGATTTTGTTGATGCTAGATTATGCAAGTTTGTTTTCTCTATCATCCTTTTGGTTTTAGTTGTCGGGGTGAGTTAGCTCGGTCTTTCTTTTGGTGGTGGGTCTGTCATTTCGTCGATGTCAGATCGTGCGAGTGTTTTGCTCTATCATTCTTTTAGTGGTAGTAGCCGGTGTGAGTTTGCTCAGTAATCCTTTTGGAGGTGGGTCTATCATTTCATCGATGTCAGATTGTGCGAGTCTGTTTTGCTCTATCATCCTTTTGGCGGTAGTAGCTGGTGTGAGATTACTCAGTAATCTTTTTGGTTGTGGGTCGATCATTTCATCGATGTCAGATTGTGCGAGTGTGTTTTGCTCTATCATACTTTTGGCGATATTAGCCGGTGTGAGTTTGCTCCGTCATCCTTTTGGTGGTGGGTCTGTGATTTTGTCGATGCTAGATTGTGTGAGTTTGTTTTGCTCTATCATCCTTTTGGTTTTAGTAGCAAAAGTGAGTTCGCCCCGTCATCGTTTTGGTGGTGGGTCTGTCATTTCATCGATGTCATATTTTGCGAGTGTTTTTCTCTATCATTCTTTTAGTGGTAGTAGCCGGTGTGAGTTCACTCCGTCATCCTTTTGGTGGTGGGTCTGTCATTTCATTGATTTCAAATTATGCGAGTGTGTGTTTCTCTATCATCCTTTTTGAGTTAGTAGCCGGTTTGAGTTTGCTCTGTCATCCTTTTGGTATTGGGTCTGTCATTTTGTCAATGTCAGATTGTGCGAGTGTGTTTTTCTCTATCATCCTTTTGGTGGTAGTAGCTGGTGTGAGTTTGGTCGGTAATCCTTTTAGTGTTGGGTCTGTCATTTCTTCGATGTCAGATTCTGCGAGTCTGTTTTGCTCTATAATCCGTTTGGTGGTTGTATCCGGTGTGAGTTTGCTCTGTCATCCTTTTGGAGGTGGGTCTGTGATTTCGTTGATGCTAGATTGTGCGAGTTTGTTTTTCTGTATCATCCTTTTGGTTTTAGTAGCCGGTGTGAGTTCGCGCCGTCTTCCTTTTGGTGGTGGGTCTGTCATTTCTTTGATGTCATATTGTGCGAGTGTTTTGCTCTATCATTCTTTTAGTGGTAGTAGCCGGTGTGAGTTTGCTGAGTCATTGTTTTGGTGGTGTGTCTATCATTTCATCGATGTTAGATTGTGCGAGTCTGTTTTGCTCTATCATCCTTTTGATGGTAGTAGCTGGTGTGAGTTTGCTCAGTAATCCTTTTGGTGGTGGGTCTGTCATTTCATCGATGTCAGATTTTGCGAGTGTGTTTTGCTCTATCATCCTTTTAGTGGTAGTAGCTGGTGTGAGTTTTCTCAGTAATCCTTTTGGTGGTGGGTCTGCCATTTCATCAATGTCAGATGGTGCGAGTGTGTTTTGCTCTATCATACTTTTGGTGATAGTAGCCGGTGTGAGTTTGCTCAGTAATCCTTTTTGTTGTGGGTCTGTCATTTCATCGATGTTAGATTCTATGAGTGTGTTTTGCTCTATCATCCTTTTGGTGATAGTAGTCGGTGTGAGTTAGCTCCGTCATCCTTTTGTTGGTCGGTCTGTCATTTCGCCGATGTCAGATTGTGCGAGTATGTTTTGCTCTGTCATCCTTTTGATGGTAGTAGCTGGTGTGAGTTTGCTCAGGAATCCTTTTGGTTGTGGGTTTGTCATTTCATCTATGCCAGATTTTGCAAGTCTTTTGCCCTATCATTCTTTTAGTGGTAGTAGCCGGTGTGAGTTTGCTCCGTCATCCTTTTGGTGGTGGGTCTGTCATATCATCGATTTCAAATTATGCTAGTGTGTGTTTCTCTATCATCCTTTTGGTAATAATAGCCGGTGTGAGTTTGCTCCGTCATCCTTTTGGTAGTGGGTCTGTCATTTCTTCGATGTCAGAATGTGCGAGTGTGTTTTGCTCTATCATCGTTTTGGTGGTAGTAGCTGGTGTGAGTTTGCTCAGTAATCCTTTTAGTGGTGGGTCTGTCATTTTATCGATGTCAGATTCTGCGAGTGTGTTTTGCTTTATCATCAGTTTGGTGGTTGTAGTCGGTGTGAGTTTGCTCCGTCATCCTTTTTTTTGTGGTTCTGTGATTTCGTTTATGCTAGATTGTGCGAGTTTGTTTTTCTCTATCATCCTGTTGGTTTTAGTAGCCGGTGTGAGTTTGCTCCGTCTTCCTTTTGGTGGTGGTTCTGTCATTTCGTCGATGTCAGATTTTGCGAGTGTTTTGCTCTATCATTCTCTTAGTGGTAGTAGCCGGTGTGAGTTTTCTCAATCATCCTTTTGGTGGTGGGTCTATCATTTCATTGATGTCAGATTTGCTCTATCATCCTTTTGGTGGTAGTAGCTAGTGTGAGTTTGCTCAGTACTCCTTTTGGTGGTAAGTCTGTCATTTCATCGATGTCAGATTGTGTGAGTATGTTTTGCTGTATCATCCTTTTGGTCATAGTAGCTCGTGTGAGTTAGCTCCGTCATCCTTTTGGTGGTAAGTCTGTGATTTCGTCGATGTCAATTGTGCGAGTGTGTTTTGCTCTATCATTCTTTTGGTGGTAGTAGCTGGTGTGAGTTTGATCAGTAATCCTTTTTGTGGTGGGTCTGTCATTTCATCGATGTCAGATTCTGCGAGTGTGTTTTGCTCTATCATCCTTTTGGTGATAGTAGTCGGTGTGAGTTAGCTCCGTCATCCTTTTGTTGGTCGGTCTGTCATTCCTTCGATGTCAGATTGTGCGAGTATGTTTTCCTCTATCATCCTTTTGGTGGTAGTAGCTGGTGTGAGTTTGCTCAGTAATCCTTTTGGTGGTGGGTCTGTCATTTCATCGATGTCCGATAGTGCGAGTGTGTTTTGCTCTATCATACTTTTGGTGATGGGAAACGGTGTGAGTTTGCTCCGTCATCCTTTTGGTGGTGGGTCCGTGATTTCGTCGACTCTAGATTGTGCGAGTTTGTTTTGCTTTATCATCCTTTTGGTTTTAGTAGCCAGTGTGAGTTTGCCCCGTCATCATTTTGGTGGTGGGTCTGTTATTTCGTCGATGTCAGATTTTGCGAGTGTTTTTATCTATCATTCTTTTAGTGGTAGTAGCCGGTGTGAGTACGCTCCGTCATCCTTTTGGTGGTGGGTCTGTAATTTTGTCGATTTCAAATTATGCGAGTGTGTGTTTCTCTATCAGCCTTTTGGTGATAGTAGCCGGTGTGAGTTTGCTCTGTCATCCTTTTGGTGGTGGGTCTATAATTTCGTCGATGCTAGATTATGTGAGTTTGTTTTAATCTATCATCCTTTTGGTTTTAGTAGCCGGTGTGAGTTTGCCCCGTCATCGTTTTGGTGGTGGGTTTGTCATTTCGTCGATGTCAAATTTTGTGAGTGTTTTGCTCTATTATTCTTTTAGTTGTAGTAGCCGGCGTGAGTTCGCTTCGTCATCCTTTTGGTGGTGGGTCTGTCATTTCATCGATTTCAAATTATGCGAGTGTGTGTTTCTCAATCATCCTTTTGGTGATAGTAGCCGGTGTGAGTTTGCTCCGTGATCCTTTTGGTGGTGGGTCTGTCATTTCTTCGATGTCAGAATGTGCGAGTGTGTTTTGCTCTATCATCCTTTTGGTGGTAGTAGGTGGTGTGAGTTTGCTCAGTAATTCTTTTGGTGGTGGGTCTGTCATTTCATCGATGTCTAATTGTGCGAGTGTGTTTTGCTCTATCATACTTTTGGTGATGGTAGCCGGTGTGAGTTTGCTCCGTCATCCTTTTGGTGGCGGGTCTGTAACTTCGTCGATGCTAGATTGTGGGAGTTTGTTTTGCACTATCATCCTTTTGGTTTTAGTAGCCAGTGTGAGTTTGCCCCGTCATCATTTTGGTGGTGGGTTTGTCATTTCGTCGATGTCAAATTTTGCGAGTGTTTTTCTCTATCATTCTTTTAGTGGTAGTAGCCGGTGTGAGTATGCTCCGTCATCCTTTTGGTGGTGGGTCTGTAATTTCGTCGATTTCAAATTATGCGAGTGTGTGTTTCTCTATCAGCCTTTTGGTGAAAGTAGCCGGTGTGAGTTTGCTCTGTCATCCTTTTGGTAGTGGGTCTGTAATTTCGTCAATGCTAGATTGTGCGAGTTTGTTTTAATCTATCATCCTTTTGGTTTTAGTAACCGGTGTGATTTTTCCCCGTCATCGTTTTGGTGGTGGGTCTGTCATTACGTCGAAGTCAGATTTTGTGAGTGTTTTGCTCTATTATTCTTTTAGTGGTAGTAGCCGGCGTGAGTTCACTTTGTCATCCTTTTGGTGGTGGGTCTGTCATTTCATCAATTTCAAATTATGCGAGTGTGTGTTTCCCAATCATCCTTTTGGTGATAGTAGCCGGTGTGAGTTTGCTCCGTCATCCTTTTGGTGGTGGCTCTGTCATTTCTTCGATGTCAGAATGTGCGAGTGTGTTTTTCTCTATCATCCTTTTGGTGGTAGTAGCTGGTGTGAGTTTGCTCAGTAATTCTTTTGGTGGTGGGCCTGTCATTTCATCGATGTCTGATTGTGCGAGTGTGTTTTGCTCTATCATACTTTTGGTGATGGTAGCCGGTGTGAGTTTCCTCCGTCATCCTTTTGGTGGCGGGTCTGTGACTTCGTCGACGCTAGATTGTGCGAGTTTGTTTTGCACTATCATCCTTTTGGTTTTAGTAGCCAGTGTGAGTATGCCCCGTCATCATTTTGGTGGTGGCTCTGTCATTTCGTCGATGTCAAATTTTGCGAGTGTTTTTCTCTATCATTCTTTTAGTGGTAGTAGCCGGTGTGAGTACGCTCCGTCATCCTTTTGATGGTGGGTCTGTGATTTCGTCGACGCTAGATTGTGCGAGTTTGTTTTGCTTTATCATCCTTTTGGTTTTAGTACCCAGTGTGAGTTTTCCCCGTCATCATTTTGGTGGTGGGTCTGTCATTTTGTCGATGTCAGATTTTGCGAGTGTTTTTCTCTATCATTCTTTTAGCGGTAGTAGCCGGTGTGAGTACGCTCCGTCATCCTTTTGGTGTCGGGTCTTTAATTTCGTCGATTTCAAATTATGCGAGTGTGTGTTTCTCTATCAGCCTTTTGGTGATAGTAGCCGGTGTGAGTTTGCTCTGTCATCCTTTTGGTAGTGGGTCTGTAATTTCGTCGATGTTAGATTGTGCGAGTTTGTTTTAATCTATCATCCTTTTGGTTTTAGTAGCTGGTGTGAGTTTGCCCCGTCATCATTTTGGTGGTGGGTCTGTCATTTCGTCGATGTTAGATTTTGTGAGTGTTTTGCTCTATTATTCTTTTAGTGGTAGTAGCCGGCGTGAGTTCTCTTCGTCATCCTTTTGGTGGTGGGTCTGTCATTTCATCGATTTCAAATTATGCGAGTGTGTGTTTCTAAATCATCCTTTTGGTGATAGTAGCCGGTGTGAGTTTGCTCCGTCATCATTTTGGTGGTGGGTCTGTCATTTCTTCGATGTCAGAATGTGCGATTGTGTTTTGCTCTATCATCCTTTTGGTGGTAGTAGCTGGTGTGACTTTGCTCAGTAATTCCTTTGGTGGTGGGTCTGTCATTTCATCGATGTCCGATTGTGCGAGTGTGTTTTGCTCTATCATACTTTTGGTGATGGTAGCCGGTGTGAGTTTGCTCCGTTATCCTTTTTGTGGCGGGTCTGTGACTTCGTCGACGCTAGATTGTGCGAGTTTGTTTTGCACTATCATCCTTTTGGTTTTAGTAGCCAGTGTGAGTTTGCCCCGTCATCATTTTGGTGGTGGGTCTGTCATTTCGTCGATGTCAAATTTTGCGAGTGTTTTTCTCTATCATTCTTTTAGTGGTAGTAGCCGGTGTGAGTACGCTCCGTCATCCTTTTGGTGGTGGGTCTGTAATTTCGTCGATTTCAAATTATGCGAGTGTGTGTTTCTTTATCAGCCTTTTGGTGATAGTAGCCGGTGTGAGTTTGCCCCGTCATCGTTTTGGTGGTGGGTCTGTCATTTCGTCGATGTCAGATTTTTTGAGTGTTTTGCTCTATTATTCTTTTAGTGGTAGTAGCCGGCGTGAGCTTGCTTTGTCATCCTTTTGGTGGTGGGTCTGTCATTTCATCGATTTCAAATTATACGAGTGTGTGTTTCTCAATCATCCTTTTGGTGATAGTAGCCGGTGTGAGTTTGCTCCGTCATCCTTTTGGTGGTGAATCTGTCATTTCTTTGATGTCAGAATGTGTGAGTGTGTTTTGCTCTATCATCCTTTTGGTGGTAGTAGCTGGTGTGAGTTTGCTCAGTAATTCTTTTGGTGGTGGGTCTGTCATTTCATCGATGTCTGATTGTGCGAGTGTGTTTTGCTCTATCATACTTTTGGTGATGGTAGCCGGTGTGAGTTTGCTCCGTCATCCTTTTGGTGGCGGGTCTGTGACTTCGTCAACGCTAGATTGTGCGAGTTTGTTTTGCACTATCATCCTTTTGGTTTTAGTAGCCAGTGTGAGTTTGCCCCGTTATCATTTTGGTGGTCGGTCTGTCATTTCGTCGATGTCAGATTTTGCGAGTGTTTTTCTCTATCATTCTTTTAGTGGTAGTAGCCGGTGTGGGTTCGCTCCGTCATTCTTTTGGTGGTGGGTCTGTAATTTCGTCGATATCAAATTATGCGAGTCTGTGTTTCTTTATCAGCCTTTTGGTGATAGTAGCCGGTGTGAGTTTGCTCTGTCATCCTTTTGGTGGTGGGTCTGTAATTTCGTCGATGCTAGATTGTGCAAGTTTGTTTTAATCTATCATCCTTTTGGTTTTAGTAGCCGGTGTGAGTTTTCCCCGTCATCATTTTGATGGTGGGTCTGTCATTTCGTCGATGTCAGATTTTGTGAGTGTTTTGCTCTATTATTCTTTTAGTGGTAGTAGCCGGCGTGAGTTTGCTTCGTCATGCTTTTGGTGGTGGGTCTGTCATTTCATCGATTTCAAATTATGCGAGTGTGTGTTTCTTAAGCATCCTTTTGGTGATAGTAGCCGGTGTGAGTTTGCTCCGTGATCCTTTTGGTGGTGGGTCTGTCATTTCTTCGATGTCAGAATGTGCGAGTGTGTTTTGCTCTATCATCCTTTTGGTGGTAGTAGGTGGTGTGAGTTTGATCAGTAATTCTTTTGGTGGTGGGTCTGTCATTTCATCGATGTCTAATTGTGCGAGTGTGTTTTGCTCTATCATACTTTTGGTGATGGTAGCCGGTGTGAGTTTGCTCCGTCATCCTTTTGGTGGCGGGTCTGTAACTTCGTCGATGCTAGATTGTGCAAGTTTGTTTTGCACTATCATCCTTTTGGTTTTAGTAGCCAGTTTGAGTTTGCCCCGTCATCATTTTGGTGGTGGGTCTGTCATTTCGTCGATGTCAAATTTTGCGAGTGTTTTTCTCTATCATTATTTTAGTGGTAGTAGCTGGTGTGAGTATGCTTCGTCATCCTTTTGGTGGTGGGTCTGTAATTTCGTCGATTTAAAATTATGCGAGTGTGTGTTTCTCTATCAGCCTTTTGGTGAAAGTAGCCGGTGTGAGTTTGCTCTGTCATCCTTTTGGTAGTGGGTCTGTAATTTCGTCAATGCTAGATTGTGCGAGTTTGTTTTAATCTATCATCCTTTTGGTTTTAGTAGCCGGTGTGAGTTTTCCCCGTCATCATTTTGGTGGTGGGTCTGTCATTACGTCGAAGTCAGATTTTGTGAGTGTTTTGCTCTATTATTCTTTTAGTGGTAGTAGCCGGCGTGAGTTTGCTTTTTAATCCTTTTGGTGGTGGGTCTGTCATTTCATCGATTTCAAATTATGCGAGTGTGTGTTTCTCAATCATCCTTTTGGTGATAGTAGCCGGTGTGAGTTTGCTCCGTCATCCTTTTGGTGGTGGCTCTGTCATTTCTTCGATGTCAGAATGTGCGAGTGTGTTTTGCTCTATCATCCTTTTGGTGGTAGTAGCTGGTGTGAGTTTGCTCAGTAATTCTTTTGGTGGTGGGTCTGTCATTTCATCGATGTCTAATTGTGCGAGTGTGTTTTGCTCTATCATACTTTTGGTGATGGTAGCCGGTGTGAGTTTGCTCCGTCATCCTTTTGGTGGCGGGTCTGTGACTTCGTCGACGCTAGATTGTGCGAGTTTGTTTTGCACATTCATCGTTTTGGTTTTAGTAGCCAGTGTGAGTATGCCCTGTCATCATTTTGGTGGTGGCTCTGTCATTTCGTCGATGTCAAATTTTGCGAGTGTTTTTCTGTATCATTCTTTTAGTGGTAGAAGCCGGTGTGAGTACGCTCCGTCATCCTTTTGGTGGTGGGTCTGTGATTTTGTCGACGCTAGATTGTGCGAGTTTGTTTTGCTTTATCATCCTTTTGGTTTTAGTACCCAGTGTGAGTTTTCCCCGTCATCATTTTGGTGGTGGGTCTGTCATTTTGTGGATGTCAGATTTTGCGAGTGTTTTTCTCTATCATTCTTTTAGCGGTAGTAACCGGTGTGAGTACGCTCCGTCATCCTTTTGGTGGTGGGTCTTTAATTTCGTCGATTTCAAATTATGCGAGTGTGTGTTTCTCTATCAGCCTTTTGGTGATAGTAGCCGGTGTGAGTTTGCTCTGTCATCCTTTTGGTTGTGGGTCTGTAATTTCGTCGATGCTAGATTGTGCGAGTTTGTTTTAATCTATCATCCTTTTGGTTTTAGTAGCTGGTGTGAGTTTGCCCCGTCATCATTTTGGTGGTGGGTCTGTCATTTCTACGATGTCAAATTTTGTGAGTGTTTTGCTCTATTATTCTTTTAGTGGTAGTAGCCGGCGTGAGTTCGCTTCATCATCCTTTTGGTGGTGGGTCTGTCATTTCATCGATTTCAAATTATGCGAGTGTGTGTTTTTAAATCATCCTTTTGGTGATAGTAGCCGGTGTGAGTTTGCTCCGTCATCATTTTGGTGGTGGGTCTGTCATTTCTTCGATGTCAGAATGTGCGAGTGTGTTTTGCTCTATCATCCTTTTGGTGGTAGTAGCTGGTGTGACTTTGCTCAGTAATTCTTTTGGTGGTGGGTCTGTCATTTCATCGATGTCCGATTGTGCGAGTGTGTTTTGCTTTATCATACTTTTGGTGATGGTAGCCGGTGTGAGTTTGCTCTGTCATCCGTTTTGTGGCAGGTCTGTGACTTCGTCGACGCTAGATTGTGCGAGTTTGTTTTGCACTATCATCCTTTTGGTTTTAGTAGCCAGTGTGAGTTTGCCCCGTCATCATTTTGGTGGTGGGTCTGTCATTTCGTCGATGTCAAATTTTGCGAGTGTTTTTCTCTATCATTCTTTTAGTGGTAGTAGCCGATGTGAGTACACTCCGTCATCCTTTTGGTGGTGGGTCTGTAATTTCGTCGATTTCAAATTATGCGAGTGTGTGTTTCTTTATCAGCCTTTTGGTGATAGTAGCCGGTGTGAGTTTGCCCCGTCATCGTTTTATGTGGTGGGTCTGTCATTTCGTCGATGTCAGATTTTGTGAGTGTTTTGCTTTATTATTCTTTTAGTGGTAGTAGCCGGCGTGAGCTTGCTTTGTCATCCTTTTGGTGGTGGGTCTGTCATTTCATCGATTTCAAATTATACGAGTGTGTGTTTCTCAATCATCCTTTTGGTGATAGTAGCCGGTGTGAGTTTGCTCCGTCATCCTTTTGGTGGTGGGTCTGTCATTTCTTTGATATCAGAATGTGCGAGTGTGTTTTGCTCTATCATCCTTTTGGTGGTAGTAGCTGGTGTGAGTTTGCTCAGTAATTCTTTTTGTGGTGGGTCTGTCATTTCATCGATGTCTGATTGTGCGAGTGTGTTTTGCTCTATCATACTTTTGGTGATGGTAGCCGGTGTGAGTTTGCTTCGTCATCCTTTTGGTGGCGGGTCTGTGACTTCGTCGACGCTAGATTGTGCGAGTTTGTTTTGCACTATCATCCTTTTGGTTTTAGTAGCCAGTGTGAGTTTGCCCCGTTATCATTTTGGTGGTGGGTCTGTCATTTCGTCGATGTCAGATTTTGCGAGTGTTTTTCTCTATCATTCTTTTAGTGGTAGTAGCCGGTGTGGGTTCGCTCCGTCATTCTTTTGGTGGTGGGTCTGTAATTTCGTCGATATCAAATTATGCGAGTCTGTGTTTCTTTATCATCCTTTTGGTGATAGTAGCCGGTGTGAGTTTGCTCTGTCATCCTTTTGGTGGTGGGTCTGTAATTTCGTCGATGCTAGAGAATCATCACTGAATGTTGGGCGTACTGACGTGATTGATGGTTATTTGTTCGTTGATACCGAGAATGTCCTTGAGTCGGAGGAATCATCAGAGATAATGCATCCCTCGTTTCACTGGACGCAACATGGTCAGAGTGACCCTCTTTCTTCATCATATTCTGCAATGTCTCAAGTACCCAATTCATCTGACACTTGAGAATTCTGATGTCCTCTTTCAGCATTTCCTGAGCTTTCAAAAGTCCTTCCATTGTTGCCTATTTGTGCTAGATATCCCCCTTATGATGTCAACGGAACACAAAATGAACCAATAAAACCAATGCAACAAAGTATGATATGTAAAATGTTGATGCAAGTGCAAAAACGCAACTGGTTTTACAAAACTCAGAAGTTTGATTAGGTTAAAAACCCCATTTCATTTATCATTGGAAAAAGTTACAACTTTTTTTTAAAAAAAAAAAAAAAAAACCAGAGATCGACTGAGTTTTATAAAACTAGTTGCGACATGATATGTTTATGGTGATATGATGTGATGATGCACACATAACACAAAGGCAAGTATTCACAAATACAATGCATATACAAAGACCTCATAGGCTCAAGAGAAAAGAGTCAAAGGTCTACCTATACCCAAGGATTTGTACTATGGGTTAATTTGTACCTGCCAAACGGGTTCTACAAAGTTCCCAGAGTCATCAACCCATCTTTCGGATATTATCGACTTCCCAAATTACTTGGTAATCGATAATATTCTCAAGAGAGTCTCGTCTGAGTGTAGTATCGCGTATCAACTATTTCGGAAATACTTCCTTATAGTCATCGCACTACGTCCTAATAAGGCCAAAGTGGGGTAAAAAGGTAACTAAAGTCCACAGTGTCATGGGCTCCTTCATCGAAAGTAGCATTGTTTTCACGAATACTCGATCAACAACACTAAAATTTCAAGAGTGCCTACACTGAGCGGTGGTTTCTCAAGTTAACTTGGTCGGGAATCAACTCCCTATAAGCCTTCTTGAATACCACCATCCTATCATAAGTGCACTCAAGTCCGGGTGTAGGACCGTCTCACCACTCAAAGTACCCAATACCCAACACACAAACAAATATATTGACAAATATACATGTTAAACAAATATTCACAAATATAGCATGCAATTAAACAAAATAGGCTAAACCCTCAAGCTCTAAGTTTCCCCAGTGAAGTCGCCATTTGTGTTGCGGTGAAAATTGGATATCAAGCTATTGAATTAACTTGAACCTTAATTCTTTTACAACCGAACTTTAATTTATCCAAAGGAAAGGTCTAAAGAAAGAAAGAACCTTTTGCGCGATGTTACAACAACGCTAAGAGATTCGGGGATCGGGGGTTGGTTATGCATAGGGTAGGTATTTCACATCCTAAACATCTGTAGTACTCTACAGGAACCTTTTGTTTGTTTGTATGCTAAGTTTGTTAAATATTTGCTAAGGTTTGGGTATTGGGTAAAAAGGTGAAGGTTATGATAGATGAAGACCTAAGATTGTTTCTAAGTTTGCTCGCAAAGACATCGCGTCCTCTGCCTACGTATCCTAACTAGGATAGAATCAGAGCAATCGTAGTTCACCTCACTAGGGTTGAAGAACGCTTGATTGCGATCAAGGTTCAAAGGGGAGCAAACATAATAATTTTTGTGTAGAGTTTCACAAAACTCCCTATGTCTATGTTGTAACACTCAAAGGGGGAAGTAAGTGATCATATCCATGATCCTTACATAGAGTTAACAACTCTATCCTAGGGTTCTAGTTGTAAACACTCCTAGTGAGGGGGAAGGTTGCTCGTCAAGATATTGCGTCTTGTGCCTACGTATTCTCATTTTCCAATGAGAAATCAGAGCGGTCGTAGTTCGGGCTCGAACTAAGGAATCAATTGGTTCTTTCCAGACCAAAAGAGGGGAAGGTTCTATCCAGACCTATGAGTTTATATCCTATTGGTTCTATCCAGACCAAAAAGGGGGTTAAGGCTCTTTCGAGGCCTATGAGGGTATTGAGCTATCTATGACCCAAGGGTCAATAGAGAGACTTTCCTTTGGAAGGGAGGAGATGAGGCAATTTGGATGAGAACTAAAAAAGTTCCATCACTTGGGGAAGAAATAATTAACAAAGTAATCAATACTTTAAACAAAAGGGGCATGGTTACAACCAAAGATCATGTATCTTAACAAAGATGAAAGCATATCTTAACAAAGATTAAAGGTATATCTTAACAAAGATTGAAGGTAACAACCACATGTATCGATGACAATCAAATACAAGCAAATTAGTTTAACCTCATAATCTAGGAGGAAAGCAATATGAAATCATGGTAAAAACCAAGGGAGAGTACCCTAGAATGTTAACTAACATAGTATAAATGAGAATGAGTGAATATCATAACACAAATGATCACGGTGAAAAAGAAATTTATCTGCATACGCGAGATAACGATCTCAATACAAAGGAAACTTACAAGCAACCAAAAGGCATGTAAATATGAACAAACATGGAATTAAAAAATATCACATGAAAGTAGGCATCAAGACAAACACAATGCAAAAAGAATGGGTTCAAAATGATGAAAAATGGATGAGTTATGATTTTTTGAAGTTTGGATGAACAAAACATGAAAATCTAAATGATAAAAGGAATAAAATGCACATGGTAAGACAATGAATCAAACAAATTTGATTATTTAAACATGTTAGCAACATTTTAAGAATAATACAAGATCAATCTCACAAGAAAAATCAAGTTACAAGTTGAAAATTTTCAAGATCATCATGGTAAAAAAAAACAGTCATGGTAACATGTGGTATGCAAGTGGAAAGTTCACATTTATGAGTTTTAGGTTTACCACTTGAAGCAAGCTTAAGCAATAAGAAAACCAGAGATCTTGAGAGCTCTTCCAAGATCTTGTTACATAAGTGTGGAAGTGACTTGGATAGCTTCAATACATCATACTTTATGTGTTTGAAGTGTTTCTTGAGTTGGAAGAAGTTTGGAAATGGTTTTGAAAGGTGTTTTTCAAAAGAAAATTTTGAGGGATTTTGGAAACTTAATGAGATTTTGTAAGAACTTGTGATTGTGTAAGGAAGAAAGTTCTAGATGGTTTCTAGCATGGAACTTGTGTAAGGAAGAAAGTTCTAGCTGGTTTCTAGCATGGAACTTGTGTGTTTTTGATGTAGTAAGTGAGTTATATTTATAGCCAAAGGCCTTGAATCAAGGTATGGGCAAAAGTGAAGCAAATTGTCAATTTTAACCTTCCATCATGAAAATCTTTGAGTTTTCCAATGAAATCTTCACCTTTATCTTTAAGCCACTCTACTAAGATATTCCCCATGCCCTATAGATTTTTTCATCATGCTTCATAGGATAGGAGGTGACTTGTTGAATTAAAGTTGATGATTTGACAATGGTAGCCACCTTTTTTCTCTTTCTTCATTATTCACTTTTGCAACTTGCATTAAATAATGATTTCCTTTAATCTTTGTGCCATTTTTGTGGGAATTGATGTAAAAATTTTAATAATCAATATAAACATCATAAATGAGGCTTAGTCTTTAATTAGCATCAATTTGGAGAGGTTTTGGAATCAAAAAAAAAAAAACTCATGCTGACCTGGTTTTTCCAATATGAGTTCTTGCCAACTTGTGGACCTTGGTTATCTCTAAACAGGAAGAGTTATGGAACCCACTTGTACTTTTTAAAAATCCCCAATTAGGTACTACAATATTGATGCTTGTGTTAGGAACTCATTCCTCTTGAAACTAGGTCAAAAACCCTTGTGTGGTTAAGGAGTTATGACTTTGCCCTTTTCAAAACCTTGATTTCCCAACTTTTTGATTACTCCTCAATCCTTGATCCGATGGCCATGAAATTTTATGGGGAGGTGTAATATAACATAAAGAACATTTTTGATTCACATCATGAAGTCCAATTCCTTAAGATTGAAGAGTTGACTTTTCGGTCAACCGTACGATCGATCGATGACTATCGGACCGTCTGTTCTTGTTTCGGGACTTCCAAGACCTTGAAACTCTTTGAGGGGACTTCACTAAGCCTTATAAACTTGTTGGACCAAAGTTGCATCATTGAACCTTCCTTTAAATCCAAAGTCAAACTACGGTTGACTTTTCCTGCTCGAAAACCCTAATCGGGTACCCTGAACTGCACTGTGCTTGATCTGGGGGTGACAACCTCCGATTGGATTAAAATATGACCCAATGTGATATCTTTGACTTTGTTTTATGGAGAACCAATCCAAAACATTGATTGATCATACTGTCGAAGTCTCGATTTTTGACGGTGCGGAACCCTAATTCGCATGTATCTTGACAAAGACAACTTGAAATAGGTTATGGTCAGATAATCAAACGAATATGACCCTAAAATGATGATGAGGATCTAAGGGGTCAAAATTTAGGGTGCAACAGTTGCCCCTATTTAAATATCTTCACTAGATGGCAATGAGAGATGACAATCCTCATAGAATCGTAGTGAAAGGTATTTAAATATAGAAAACCAAAAATTTTGTCCCTTAGATCCGGTGGTATGCAAAACGACAAATGTGAATATGCCATGAATCTAAATGGTGCTTTATGATGCTTGAATGCAAGCCAGATGCAGACACACGAGCAAAAACAAAAGAATGGTCGACACAACGAGTAACTACTCACAGGGGACCCGACGCACTGGGGAAAACTCCACTGGGGAAAAAGTCCACTGGGGAAAACTTCGCTGGGGAACAATTCCACTGGGGAAGCAAAACTTTACCGGGGGACAGACGGAATGAAGACACGAACCTCACTGGGGATAACCAGATGAGAAATTTCCTATAACGAAGAGTTCAAACGGGATCTTCAGGAAAAAGGTTAGGAACAAGACCAGACGCACCGGGGAATCTAGTATCCACTAGTCCTCCGAGACTCGACTGGGGAAAGCAAAAGCTTCAAAAGGGGTACTGGTGATGACCAGAACAACAGACAGTTTCCAATAGTGCTAGTTACCACTAGACTTCCTGGGGGTGATGGTGACAACCAAACCAAAGTTCCAATCACAGTTGGGAATTTCGGACAAAACAGGACTTCAGCTGGGGAAATTGGTAACAACCAAACCTCCCGGTACTAATATCGATTAGTTTTCAAGCAATGCCAGTAACCACTGGACTTAGAAAGAACTGGTGACTACCAAATCAGTGTTCCAAATACGATTGGTTATGATAATGCTAGTAACCACTAGACTTAACTGGGGAGATTGGTAACTGTAACACCCCCTTCTATACCCCAAATAATTGCATATAAAACAATTAAGCACATACAAGTTATCAGAGTAAAAAGGTTTTATAATAAGGTATAAAAGAAGAATGCCACAATTTCACCAATAGAACACTTTCACAATTTGCTCCATAAAATATGTAACATTTTCAATTTAAGCGGAAGATAAAATCATTTAATCAGTTCCAAATATTAATTCACGTACACATAAGCTATCCAATTTAATATATATCATATCAGTTAGATTACAAAACCACATCAGCTGATACACCGCAATGTATCACAAAAGAATGACTATACTAGTCTAACTACCCGGTGTTACATATCAGAGCAGTAGACTCAAAAGAATGAAGACTATTCTTCACAAAAGGACTCCAGCATCCTAATCTGCAATGCCTCATAGAGCATTATAAAACAGCAGAAGGGTGAGAAATATAACCATAATAATCAAAGCATAAGATTATATATATATAGGTAATCATATAACACATATTCACATTTCTCACCACACTTCATTCTCTTAGTCATATATATTACCACACATGTATATATACAAACATGGATATCCACAAGCCTTCCCACATTATGTATACACTTACAATTTCCACAATCTCATCACCCACACATAAGCATCACTTCATGCATATGTCATATATCAATGTGACTCAACAACTCAATGCAACTCATGCAATGCGGTACCGACTCTCGTTATCTTTTTTCGGTTTTTACATTAAACCGGGTCCACACTTCTAGACCGATAACCCGTTATCTTTTTTTCGGTTTTTACATTAAACCGGGTCCACACTTCTAGACCGATAACCACAAAGGCCCGTCCTCTAAGCCTTCAAACCCACACTTCTAGGTTTGGGACAAGCCACTAGTTTCCACGAAACTAACAGACATTGCCTCTTGACTAAATGATGCATGTACAATCAACCACAACAAATGCACTTAAGACCGACATCTTAATCTCATGCATTTACATAATTCATCACTTCAAGAATTACACGATGATTGCACATACAGCATATATCAAACATTTATCAATGTATTCATTTCACACATCATCATATTTAACAACAATGCACACATATCACATATGTTCCCATGCATTCACACCACAATCGCATACATATATGCACTCGCAATTCATTAGACGATACACATACATTTCTCATTGTATTCCCATGTGTCTCTAATTATCACAACAATCAAGGTATTCTCATTACAATACCAATCATACAATTATAAGTTATGCACACATATTCAAAATGTTCTCATGCATACTCATTACATAATTGTACACAACAATCAAACATCCACAACTCTAGGATTCACGCCCGAAGGCTACCCATAGCACATGTTATCGTAATAGTTCACATACTCATTCATAACATAGAAGTATAAACATATGCGAATCAACCAAACAATCACCATTTGGATAACACAGCAAAGGAAATGTACTGCCACATTCGCCTTCATTCGCCTGGCGAACCCTCGCAGCGAACCTTCGCCTGGCCTTCGCCTGGCGAACTCTCTCAGCGAACACTCGCTAGGCTTCGCCTGGCGAGACTTCCCAGCGAGCCCAAGTCAGTAGCTACTGACTTCATTCGCCACCATTCGCCAGCACCTTCGCTGGGCGAACCTTCGCCATCCCACTTCGCCTGGCGAGCCCACTAGCGAAGTCTACTGGGACTTAAATATAATTATTCGCCAACATTCGCTAGGCTTCGCCTGGCGAAGCTTCGCCTTCGCTCGCCTGGCGAGAGCCAGCGAACCTGCGCAGAACAGAACCCTATTCTGTTCCTCCTCCACAATCCACCATCATCCAACTTCTCACACAACAAAATCAGTACAAACATCATACCCTCATGTTACCCGACTATTCTACGGCATTATTTCCAAGTTCCAACCGATTAAATCATCAATCTACCGATTATTCCAACTTTTGCCCTAATTGGAAAGTGATGAAAACTCTACCAAAACCCCAACCCAACATACATAACATCATACAATGATCAAATAGAAACATTTCTCACCCTTACCTCGATTAATCGGAGCTTTGATGTTGGTTCTTGATGATTTCCACTTTTCCTCTTCTTCTCTTCTCTTTCTCTCCTTTCTTCTTCTTTCCTCTTTCTTTCCAAATGTTTTTCTATCTTTCTTTTCTTTTCTTTCTCTCTTATATATTTCCTTCATTTTCCTTCCTCTCCAATTCCTTCTTAATTCTCTATTAATCCCAATTAATAAAAATTAATTTCCAACATTGATAAAATCCCACTAAATAAATTAATTACTACAATTAATTATTTAATGAAATTTGGGCTGTTACAACTCTCCCCCACTTTAGGAATTTTCGTCCTCGAAAATGTTACCTGATTCAAACAGTTCTGGATAAGACTCTCTCATCCGACTCTCAAGCTCCCAAGTAACATTTCCGCCGGCCGATCCTCCCCACGCGACCTTCACTAAAGCGATCTCTTTACCTCGAAGCTGCTTCAATTTCCGATCCTCTATCCGCATAGGTGATGTCTCAACAGTCAGGTTATCTCTCACCTGCACATCATCTACTTGGACTACATGAGACGGATCCGCAATGTATTTCCTCAACTGAGATACATGGAATACGTCATGAAGATTAGCAAGCGACGGTGGTAAAGCCACACGATAGGCGACTTCTCCTATCCTTTGCAAAATCTGATAAGGACCAATGAAACGCGGCGACAACTTGCGCGACTTCAGTGCCCTACCAACACCTGTCATCGGAGTGACTCGAAGAAACACATGATCTCCCTCTTGAAATTCAAGTGCCTTCCTCCTCTTGTCATAATAACTCTTCTGACGACTCTGAGTAATTCTCATCTTCTCTTGAATCATCTTGATCTTATCAGTAGTCTGTTGAACTAACTCGGGTCCAACAACCGAACTCTCTCCGGACTCGAACCAACATAATGGTGTCCTACACCTCCTACCATACAACGCCTCAAATGGTGCCATACCAATACTCGAATGGAAACTGTTGTTGTAGGTAAACTCAATCAAAGGCAAGTAGCTATCCCAAGCTCCTCCTTTTTCCAATACACAAGCTCTCAAAAGATCTTCAAGCGACTGAATCGTCCTCTCCGTCTGACCATCAGTCTGAGGATGATACGCTGAACTCAAACGCAACTTAGTACCCAAAGCACTCTGCAGGCTCTCCCAAAATCTCGAAGTAAACCGTGGATCTCTATCCGAAACAATACTCAGCGGAATACCATGCAGGCACACAATCCTTTCAACATACAACTTAGCCAACTTCTCCAAAGGGTAATCCATACGCATAGGAATAAAGTGAGCAGATTTAGTCAACCTGTCCACGATAACCCAAATAGCCTCAAAATTACTCGGCGTCCTCGGCAAACCTGATACAAAATCCATGGAGATACTATCCCATTTCCACTCAGGAATAAACAACGGCTTCATCAAACCCGATGGCTGCTGATGCTCAATCTTTGACTTCTGGCAAGTCAAACAAGAATACACAAATTCCGCAATATCCTTCTTCATACTAGGCCACCAAAATACTTTCCTCAAATCCTGATACATCTTAGTAGCACCCGGATGAATACTCAATCCGCTACGATGTCCTTCCTCAAGGATACTCTTTTTCAGCTCAACAACATTTGGAACACAAACTCGATTCCGACATCTCATAATCCCATTCTCATCAATCCGAAAATCACCACCTTGGCCTTGGTTGATTAAAGTCAACCGATCAACTAAGCTCAAATCCGATTTTTGTCCTTCTCGAATTTCGTCCAAAATTCCACTTGTAAGCTTTAACATACCCAACTTAAATCCAAAAGAAGTCTTCTCACATACCAAACTCAAATCCCGAAATTGCTCGACCAATTCTAACTCTTTCACCATCAATGCTGACATATGCAATGATTTCCGACTCAATGCATCCGCTACTACATTCGCTTTACCCGGATGGTAGTTCAAGCCAAAATCATAATCCTTCAAAAGTTCAAGCCATCTTCTTTGTCTCGCATTCAATTCCTTTTGATCAAAAAGATACTTCAAACTCTTGTGGTCACTAAACACTTCAAATCTTGCGCCAAATAAATAATGCCTCCAAAGCTTCAACACGAACACAACGGCGGCCAACTCTAAGTCATGCGTCGGATAATTCTTCTCATGCACTTTGAGTTGCCTCGAAGCATAAGCCACAACTTGGTTATTCTGCATCAACACACCTCCTAAACCCATCAAAGAAGCATCACAATACACAACGAATGGTTCTTCTGGATTTGGCAGAATCAAAACAGGAGCTGTCGTCAACCTTCGCTTAAGTTCTTGAAAACTCGCTTCACACTTGGCGTCCCAAACAAAGGCTTGACCTTTCCTAGTCAACTGCGTCAACGGCAACGATAACTTAGCAAATCCTTCAATAAACTTCCGATAATAACCGGCTAAACCAAGAAAACTTCTGATCTCAAAAACTGACTTCGGAGTCTCCCATTGCGACACCGCTTCAACCTTCGACGGATCAACCGCAACACCATTACTCGAGATCACATGACCAAGGAAACTAACTTCCTTCAACCAAAATTCACACTTAGAAAGCTTCGCGAACAACTGCTTCTCTCTCAGCACAGATAACACAATCTTCAGATGCTCGGCATGCTCTCCTTCGCTCTTCGAATAAACCAAGATGTCGTCGATAAACACCACCACAAACTTATCCAAATAAGGATGGAAAATCCTATTCATGTACTCCATAAATACACCTGGTGCATTAGTCACACCAAATGGCATCACGGAATACTCATAGTGTCCATACCTCGTTCGGAAGGCCGTCTTCTGAATATCCTCAGCTTTTACACGGATCTGATGATACCCAGATCTCAAATCAATCTTGCTGAACACGCTTGCACCAACCAACTGATCCATCAGATCATCAATCCTTGGAAGTGGATACTTATTCTTAATAGTCACCTTGTTCAACTGTCTGTAATCCACACAGAGCCTCATAGAACCCTCTTTCTTCTTAACCAACAACACCGGTGCACCCCACGGTGACACGCTCGGACGAATAAACCTCTTTTCAAGCAAATCCTCAAGTTGGATCTTCAACTCTTTTAACTCCGAGGCCGACATACGATATGGAGCCATCGATATCGGACTAGTTCCAGGAATCAAATCTACCGAAAACTCCACTTCTCGCTCCGGCGGTAAATCCTTTATCTCTTCAGGGAATACTTCCGGGAAATCTCTAACAATGGGCAAAGCCTCAATCTCTTCACTCTCACTAGTCCTCAAAGTTGACATAAGCATAAATACCTTAGCCCCATCTTGCACCGATTCTTTCACTTGTTTCTTCGTCATAAACAAATCTCTTTCAACATCCGAATCGGGAAAAATAACCGTTTTGTCAAAACAGTTAATATACACACGATTGAATTTTAACCAATTCATTCCAAGAATGACATCAAGTTGATCCAAATGAAGACACACTAAATCAATCCCAAAATCTCTACCGAAAATACTCAACGGGCAATTCAAGCAAACATACGGTGTAGTTACTGAACCCATAGCAGGAGTATCAATAACCATACCGCCACCAATCACAGACAACTCAAGATTCAACCTTCTAACACAATCCAAAGAAATAAAAGAATGCGTAGCTCCGGTATCAATTATAGCGATCAGAGGTATACCATTAATAAAACACGTACCTCGGATCAATCGATCGTCACTAGCAGTCTCAGATCCAGAAAGAGCGAACACTTTCCCGCTCCCTTGATTCTTCTTCGGCCTATCACATTTCGTACTAATGTGTCCTTGCTTACCACAGTTATAGCAAGTAACACCCGTACCGCTTCTGCACTCAAGCGCCTTGTGGCCTGGCTTGCCACACTTAAAACACCTCGGTTCAACACTTTTGCACTCCGGGGCACGATGCCCCGCTTCACCACAAGTGTAACACCTAACCGGGGTAGAAACTCCCCCACTTGGCTTCTTGCCAAAACCAACCTTCTGTTTCCCCTTATCAGCAGGAGTCACGTAAGGTTTTCCTCTGAATTGTCCCTTTCCTTTCTTGTCACTTAGACTCTTGTAGTGGCTGGACCTAGCCCTACTGTCTTCGTCATAAATTCTGCTCTTGTTAACCAACTCAGAAAACCGCCTGATTTCCTGGTATCCAATAGCTTGCCTAATCTCAGGTCTCAAACCGTTCACAAACTTGAGGCACTTAGACCTCTCAGCATTACCAGTATTATAGTGAGGACAAAATTTGATCAACTCCTCAAATTTCGCGGCATACTCAGCAACCGTCGAATTACCTTGCTTCAACTCAAGAAATTCGATCTCTTTCTTCCCCCGCACATCCTCTGGAAAATACTTCTCTAGAAAAGTTTCTCTAAACAAATCCCACGTAATCACAATATCATCTTCCTCAAATCTTTGGCGAGTATTACCCCACCAATCTTCAGCTTCTTCTTCGAGCATATGAGTCCCAAACTGCACCTTCTGTGCATCCGAGCAATTCATAACTCGAAAAATCTTTTCCACAGCTTTCAACCAAATTTGTGCCTTGTCCGGTTCATGAGTTCCCTTGAAGACCGGAGGGTTATTCTTTTGGAATTTCCCCAAAGCACGGAATCCATCATCAGCATGATTCCTCTCATTCACATTGGCCGGAGGATTCTGACCAATTGCCCCCGCCAATCTCGTCAATGCCTCCGCAATCGCTTCGTCGTTCCTTCCTGCAACCATCTTACTAATTCCAGCAACAGAACCACGTAAGAACAACCAATATTGATAATGCAACACACGCATATCAATGACACATAGGGAAAAACACTCTAACAACTTGGCCGGACGGACCGACCTGCTCTGATACCACTATTGTAACACCCCCTTCTATACCCCAAATAATTGCATATAAAACAATTAAGCACATACAAGTTATCAGAGTAAAAAGGTTTTATAATAAGGTATAAAAGAAGAATGCCACAATTTCACCAATAAAACACTTTCACAATTTGCTCCATAAAATATGTAACATTTTCAATTTAAGCGGAAGATAAAATCATTTAATCAGTTCCAAATATTAATTCACGTACACATAAGCTATCCAATTTAATATATATCATATCAGTTAGATTACAAAACCACATCAGCTGATACACCGCAATGTATCACAAAAGAATGACTATACTAGTCTAACTACCCGGTGTTACATATCAGAGCAGTAGACTCAAAAGAATGAAGACTATTCTTCACAAAAGGACTCCAGCATCCTAATCTGCAATGCCTCATAGAGCATTATAAAACAGCAGAAGGGTGAGAAATATAACCATAATAATCAAAGCATAAGATTATATATATATAGGTAATCATATAACACATATTCACATTTCTCACCACACTTCATTCTCTTAGTCATATATATTACCACACATGTATATATACAAACATGGATATCCACAAGCCTTCCCACATTATGTATACACTTACAATTTCCACAATCTCATCACCCACACATAAGCATCACTTCATGCATATGTCATATATCAATGTGACTCAACAACTCAATGCAACTCATGCAATGCGGTACCGACTCTCGTTATCTTTTTTCGGTTTTTACATTAAACCGGGTCCACACTTCTAGACCGATAACCCGTTATCTTTTTTTCGGTTTTTACATTAAACCGGGTCCACACTTCTAGACCGATAACCACAAAGGCCCGTCCTCTAAGCCTTCAAACCCACACTTCTAGGTTTGGGACAAGCCACTAGTTTCCACGAAACTAACAGACATTGCCTCTTGACTAAATGATGCATGTACAATCAACCACAACAAATGCACTTACGACCGACATCTTAATCTCATGCATTTACATAATTCATCACTTCAAGAATTACACGATGATTGCACATACAGCATATATCAAACATTTATCAATGTATTCATTTCACACATCATCATATTTAACAACAATGCACACATATCACATATGTTCCCATGCATTCACACCACAATCGCATACATATATGCACTCGCAATTCATTAGACGATACACATACATTTCTCATTGTATTCCCATGTGTCTCTAATTATCACAACAATCAAGGTATTCTCATTACAATACCAATCATACAATTATAAGTTATGCACACATATTCAAAATGTTCTCATGCATACTCATTACATAATTGTACACAACAATCAAACATCCACAACTCTAGGATTCACGCCCGAAGGCTACCCACAGCACATGTTATCGTAATAGTTCACATACTCATTCATAACATAGAAGTATAAACATATGCGAATCAACCAAACAATCACCATTTGGATAACACAGCAAAGGAAATGTACTGCCACATTCGCCTTCATTCGCCTGGCGAACCCTCGCAGCGAACCTTCGCCTGGCCTTCGCCTGGCGAACTCTCTCAGCGAACACTCGCTAGGCTTCGCCTGGCGAGACTTCCCAGCGAGCCCAAGTCAGTAGCTACTGACTTCATTCGCCACCATTCGCCAGCACCTTCGCTGGGCGAACCTTCGCCATCCCACTTCGCCTGGCGAGCCCACTAGCGAAGTCTACTGGGACTTAAATATAATTATTCGCCAACATTCGCTAGGCTTCGCCTGGCGAAGCTTCGCCTTCGCTCGCCTGGCGAGAGCCAGCGAACCTGCGCAGAACAGAACCCTATTCTGTTCCTCCTCCACAATCCACCATCATCCAACTTCTCACACAACAAAATCAGTACAAACATCATACCCTCATGTTACCCGACTATTCTACGGCATTATTTCCAAGTTCCAACCGATTAAATCATCAATCTACCGATTATTCCAACTTTTGCCCTAATTGGAAAGTGATGAAAACTCTACCAAAACCCCAACCCAACATACATAACATCATACAATGATCAAATAGAAACATTTCTCACCCTTACCTCGATTAATCGGAGCTTTGATGTTGGTTCTTGATGATTTCCACTTTTCCTCTTCTTCTCTTCTCTTTCTCTCCTTTCTTCTTCTTTCCTCTTTCTTTCCAAATGTTTTTCTATCTTTCTTTTCTTTTCTTTCTCTCTTATATATTTCCTTCATTTTCCTTCCTCTCCAATTCCTTCTTAATTCTCTATTAATCCCAATTAATAAAAATTAATTTCCAACATTGATAAAATCCCACTAAATAAATTAATTACTACAATTAATTATTTAATGAAATTTGGGCTGTTACAGTAACGACCAGGATCAAAGAAGATCAATAACCATTGGATTTTCAAAGGGTTTGGTGATAACCAAATCGAAGTGACGATAACAATCGAGTTTAGACAACGTCAATAACAATTGGACTTTGAAGATTATTGGTGACGACCAAATCAAAGGATACCAATACAATTGGATTTAAGAGATAAAGTTGGTAACGACCAAATCCAATACCAATAATAATTGGATCCGAAGGATGCCAGTAACCACTGGGTTTTTAGAATGATGTTTGGTAGCGAATAAATCAGATGATATCAATATCAATTGGTTTTGAACAAAGCTAGTAGCTACTAGGCTTTCGAATGATAGTTGGTAACGACCAGATTAGATGATACCAATAACAATTGGGTTTGAAAGATGCCAGTGACCACTGGGCTTTGGAAAAGATTGGTAACGACCAACTCGAAGGATACCAATAATAATTGGGCTTTTAACAATGCTAGCCACTACTAGGCTTTTGAATGATAGTTGGTAACGACCAGATTAGATGATACCGATAACAATTGGACTTTAAAAGATGTCAGTAACCACTGGGCTTTCAAAGGGTTTGGTGACGACCAAATCTTCAAATAGGAAGCACAAATATATATCTCAAAACCTTATGAACAAAAGCTAATATCCTTAAAGCGTTAGGATACAGCGGAGACACAACCCTTAACACCTTAGGATTGGACGCAGACCCTCAAAACATTAGGATATAGTAGAGACACAACCCTCAACACATTAGGATTGGACGAAAACCCTCAAAACTTTAGGATAAAAAACTAATACCCTCAAAATATTAGGATATAGTAGAGACACAACCCTCAACACATTAGGATTGGACGAACACCCTCAAAACCTTAGGATCAAAAACTAATACCCTCAAAACGTTAGGATATAGTAGAGACACAACCCTCAACACATTAGGATTGGACGAAAACCCTCAAAACTTTAGGATAAAAAACTAATACCCTCAAAATATTAGGATATAGTAGAGACACAACCCTCAACACATTAGGATTGGACGAAGACCCTCAAAACCTTAGGATCAAAAACTAATACCCTCAAAACATTAGGATATAGTTAGAGACACGACCCTCAATACATTAGATTCGAAAAGAGATACAACCCTCAACACATTAGGATTGAAAACTAATACCCTCAACACGTTAGGATATAGTTAGAGACACGACCCTCAATACATTAGGACCGAAAAGAGATACAACCCTCAACACATTAGGATTGAAAACTAATACCCTTAACACATTAGGATATAGCAGAGACACGACCCTCAATACATTAGGATCGAAAAGAGATACAACCCTCAACACATTAGGATTTAAAACTAATACCCTTAACACGTTAGGATATATTTAGAGACACGACCCTCAATACATTAGGACCGAAAAGAGATACAACCCTCAACACATTAGGATTGAAAACTAATACCCTCAACACGTTAGGATATAGCAGTGACACGACCCTCAATACATTAGGATCAAAAAGAGATACAACCCTCAACACATTAGGATTGAAAACTAATACCCTTAACACGTTAGGATATAGTTAGAGACACGACCCTCAATACATTAGGACTGAAAAGAGATACAACCCTCAACACATTAGGATTGAAAACTGAACATCCTCAATACATTAGGATATGAAAGCTGAACATCCTCAATACATTAGGATATAGAACATTTCATGCAAACGCAACCACCTTAGTCTCTGGGAACTTCTGAACTCGGGATCCAAAGCATACATCTCCAAAGGTACACAACCTGTGCTCGGGATGGCAACAAACAATCTCCCAAAGGTACAAAACCTGTGCTTGGAATCCAACAATACATCTTCCCAAAGGTATAAAACCTGTGCTTGGAATCCAACAATACATCTTCCAAAGGTATAAAACCTGTGCTTGGAATCAAACAATACATCTCCAAAGGTACACAACCTGAGCTTGGGATGAAAACAAACATCTATCTCCAAAGGTACACAACCTGTGCTCGGGATAGAAACAAACTTCTTCCAAAGGTACGAAACCTGTGCTTGGAATCAAACAATACATCTCCAAAGGTACGAAACCTGAGCTTGGGATGAAAACAAACATCTTCCAAAGGTATAAAACCTGTGCTTGGAATCCAACAATACATCTTCCAAAGGTATAAAACCTGTGCTTGGAATCAAACAATACATCTCCAAAGGTACACAACCTGAGCTTGGGATGAAAACAAACATCTATCTCCAAAGGTACACAACCTGTGCTCGGGATAGAAACAAACTTCTTCCGAAGGTACGAAACATGTGCTTGGAATCCAACAATACATCTCCAAAGGTACGAAACCTGAGCTTGGGATGAAAACAAACATCTATCTCCAAAGATACACAACCTGTGCTCGGGATAGAAACAAACTGCTTCCAAAGGTACGAAACCTGTGCTTGTAATCAAACAATACATCTCCAAAGGTACGAAATCTGAGATTGGGATGAAAACAAACATCTTCCAAATGTATAAAACCTGAGCTTGGGATGAAAACAAACATCTATCTCCAAAGGTACACAACCTGTGCTCGGGATAGAAACAAACTTCTTCCAAAGGTACGAAACCTGTGCTTGGAATCAAACAATACATCTCAAAAGGTACACAACCTGAGCTTGGGATGAAAACAAACATCTATCTCCAAAGGTACACAACCTGTGCTCGGGATAGAAACAAACTTCTTCCAAAGGTACGAAACCTATGCTTGGAATCAAACAATACATCTCCAAAGGTACACAACCTGAGCTTGGGATGAAAACAAACATCTATCTCCAAAGGTACACAACCTGTGCTCGGGATAGAAACAAACTTCTTCCAAAGGTACGAAACCTGTGCTTGGAATCAAACAATACATCTTCCAAAGGTACGAAACCTGAGCTTGGAACCCAACAATACATCTATCTCCAAAGGTGCACAACCTGTGCTCGGGATAGCAACAAACATCTTCCAAAGGTACAAAACCTGTGCTTGGAATCGAACAATACATCTATCTCCAAAGGTACACAACCTGAGCTTAGGATAGAAATGATCGTGACTTAGTTTCGACTGATACACAACCAAATTGTCAGTATTTTTTGTTGGTTGATTTTCATAATGCCAGTTACCAACAGGCCTTACTTGAAATATGATTGGTCACCACCAAATTACTTATATCAGTATCCACTGGATTTTCAAACAATGCTGGTCACAACCGTGCATCGACATCCTTAAGATAAACTTCTCAAATGTGACTTCCATTTATCACTGGTGTAGGTTAAGCTTCTCTACAAAGACTGCCACTTACCGCTGAAGACGATTAAACTTCTCCGAAGAGACTGCCATTTATCGCTGAATACGATTAAACTTCTTCGACGGGACTTCCATTTATCGTTGATGAAGAATAAGCTTCTCTACAGAGACTGCCACTTATTGTTGAAGACGAATAAGCTTCTCTATAGAGACTGCCACTTATCGTTGAAGACGATTAAACTTCTCTAAAGAGACTTCCATTTATCGTTGAAGACGATTAAACTTCTCCGAAGAGAATGCCATTTATCGTTGAAGACGATTAAACTTCTCCGAAGAGACTGCCATTTATCATTGATGAAGGTTAAGCTTCTCCCAAGAGATTGCCACTTACCATTGAAGACGTTTAAACTTCTCCGAAGAGACTGTCATTTATCGTTGAAGACGATTAAACTTCTCCGAAGAGACTGTCATTTATCGTTGATGAAGGTTAAGCTTCTCCCAAGAGATTGCCACTCACCGTTGAAGACGATTAAACTTCTCCGAAGAGACTGCCATTTATCGTTGATGACAGTTAAGCTTCTCCCAAGAGATTGCCACTCACTGTTGAAGACGATTAAACTTCTCCGAACAGAATGCCATTTATCGCCGAAGACGGTAAGCTTCTTGTCAAAGATTGCCACTTATCTGTATTACCATGTAAGATGTTCTTCTTGATAGATAGTGCAAAATAAATGCACATCTAGGTAGGTTCGGCGACCGACAGGCACCGAAGTTCAATCTAGGATCAAGCTAGAAAGAAACTTTCAAACAAGACTCCAACCATTGAGAAATGAACTCGAATGGGGACCCATCTTATCCAATCATGGAAAAAGATAACTGAAGCAACCATCATCCACGAGGATTAAACTTTGTGGGGAATTGATAAAGGATGGACATTTTATGCTTAAGGGCAGACAACTCTATTGGAGAGAGACAACATACCCATTCACCGAGGAGGGAATCAAAGTGAAACAGGAACAAGTGACAACCAGAGATAGCAAAAATGCACGGATGTTATGCATATGCTTTATGCCATGCTTATGTTTATGCTGACAAATTAGACAAAACAAAACTGGAGATGAAATAAGCATCTCGACACGGAGACCCAACCAAAATTGGACATCAAAGGGATGATCATGAAGAACAACAATTCCACTTCAAAGTTACAACCATCTCTGGGAGAGAGTAATCTACTTAGAACAGAACATCATGACTTCACTTGGATTGCCATCATGAGTTTGAATTCTTTGTTAAAGGAAAATCACCAAGGGAAGTTCCAAGATCAACCGAAGTAACAACTTAATCAGAGAGCTGACAAAGGGTATCATGAGACCAAAATCTTTCTGCCCCATTGATAGTATAACAATCCTCTTTCAGTGAGCAACGGCTATTGCGACAAACAATCTTTAACCTTTTCTGCCCCAGATTACATGGTCTGTGGGAAGAAACCATCGAGAGAACTAGCATGAAGATGCTTCAATGTCTTTAAACTCTTATAGAGAGAGATTTACAAATCTCGACGTGATTGCCCCAGTTTAACGGTGCTTGCACAACAAAGTCTCGGACTGTGGAAGTAACGAATGGGGAACAAACTTGCCCCTGCTAGCTGGTAACTGCAAAAGGTTTGCCCCAAACTAAACTGTTCATTGAGAGCTTCATCTGATCTTGACCTGGTTAGCTTTGATTAGCTGAACATTGTAACAAATGATTAACAAATCCTTCAAATTGATTGCCCCAGGCTGAGCCTTTTTTATCAAGTCAATTTCCCTAGCTGGAAGCTTTTGTTGGGATTCCTTTGACATTGGATTGTTTTGCACACAATGTTGTTCATTAAAAATTGGCAATTTTCAATGTAAAATTCATGCAATCTTTTGAAAACATTTTTTTTAATAAAACACACACGGCGGAGTGATCAAGTGATCAAAGTGAAAGTGATCCAATCATTTTACAAATGATGGATAAAGTGATGAACACATACAATCAAAGATCATTAGGAGTCAGGTTATCCAACCTTGCTGTAATATGCTTTCAAAACAACCTTACCTCAATTAGGTCTTTTAAGGGTTGTATCGTGGCTTGGTTCATGGTTCATGAAACAAAGGATAAAGGCTCAAAAGTTATTTGTCCCACCAACTCTCCATGATGAACTCCAATCCTACACTCAGTTAACTCAAACTATATATTCAGGTTCTTACAGGCTTAAGAATTGGACTGATGATAGTTGGTGATGGCTTACAAACCTAAGGTAGTCACAACTCCCTTACAGTATTTGATAGCTTTTTGCTATTTGAGGATTTTTAAGAGTGATAACTCTTACAGAATTCCTCTCTTTTGTTATCCCTGACTTTTGTCGGAACTGCTTTGTTCGAATATACAGTCAATGGGATGCCCCATTTTTGCCTAAGTCTCCTTCATAGGTTTCGACTTACCGGGCTTTTTTTTAACTTTTCCTTTTTTTTCTTTTGGGAAAGGAGGTGACTACCTAATTTAATGGATATGGTAAACCATCATCGTCTTTTATGCTGAAAAGCATCTTCGACACTTTCTTGTTGTGCACGAAGGAAAACCTGAGTGCACCACCTTTATATGAAAAGTGTCTTGTATGCACATATCTTCGAGTTAACCGAGAACTACCCGCCCCAGGTTCGAGATTTAAGGTTTTGTTTTTGTAAAGAAGGAAAAACTCCTACTTCTAGGCTCGAAGGGGTTAACGAGGGATTATCTTCCTTATTTCTCCAGTGTTTAGGGATTGAAACAATGCCTTACATCATTGGAAAAGTTAAATTGAAAGCATATCAACAACAGTTATAGATATAATTTTCATCATCCTCCCCAATCTTTGCTTTAAACAACAGTTTAGTAAAGAAAAGAAAATTTTGCATTTTTCGTATTTCATAACAATGAAAGGAAAAAGAAAGAGTGAAACGAATGGACTTAATCAAAAGATGCACAAACATTTCATTAATATTGCCAAATTCAAATAAACAACAGCTTACGAGCAATTCAAATGCAAAGAAGTTACAACACATGATGAAACAGTCTACAGCTGCCAGCCTTAGGGAATTAAAATTCAAATTTTAGGCCCATGTGGGGAAAAACCTTCAACCACCACTTTCTCCTTGTGATATAGAATTATGAGGGGTCTCACGGGTCCTTTGCCTTTGGATTTAGGAATCGCAGCATTGTCATTTGATTTATCCTCCCGAGGTTTCAGCAACTCTTGCAGTCTCAGTTTAAAACCTTCACACTCTTCAACTAGGTGCCCTGTTGTCCCAGTATGATATCCACATTCTACTTATGGGTGGTCTTCCTCGAGGATCAAGTGTTTGTCAATGATTAGCTCTTGTACAAGATAACCCAATGCTATACATGCATCTAAGTTGTGTCCTTCGGCTCCTTTGTGAAATTCACAGTTTAGGTTCGCATTATGCCATGGTCCTGGCACCGGATTGGATAATCGTGGAGTCACTAGTGAGTTCTGAATCAGTAGCGGGTAAAGCTTGCTTAACGGTACTGGAGTTTGTCTACCGCAAGTCTTATCTTTCCTGACATGATCCTTCTTGTTCAATTTTCGGCTTTGATAAGCTTGAGGAGGAACAAACACTGAATGTTGGGCGTACTGACGTGATTGATGGTTATTTGTTCGTTGATACCGAGAATGTCCTTGAGTCGGAGGAATCATCAGAGATAATGCATCCCTCGTTTCACTGGACGCAACATGGTCAGAGTGACCCTCTTTCTTCATCATATTCTGCAATGTCTCAAGTACCCAATTCATCTGACACTTGAGAATTCTGATGTCCTCTTTCAGCATTTCCTGAGCTTTCAAAAGTCCTTCCATTGTTGCCTATTTGTGCTAGATATCCCCCTTATGATGTCAACGGAACACAAAATGAACCAAAAAAACCAATGCAACAAAGTATGATATGTAAAATGTTGATGCAAGTGCAAAAACGCAACTGGTTTTACAAAACTAAAAAGTTTGATTAGGTTAAAAACCCCATTTCATTTATCATTGGAAAAAGTTACAACTTTTTGAAAAAAAAAAAAAAAAAAAAAAACCAGAGATCGACTGAGTTTTATAAAACTAGTTGCGACATGATATGTTTATGGTGATATGATGTGATGATGCACACATAACACAAAGGCAAGTATTCACAAATACAATGCATATACAAAGACCTCATAGGCTCAAGAGCAAAGAGTCAAAGGTCTACCTATACCCAAGGATTTGTACTATGGGTTAATTTGTACCTGCCAAACGGGTTCTACAAAGTTCCCAGAGTCATCAACCCATCTTTCGGATATTATCGACTTCCCAAATTACTTGGTAATCGATAATATTCTCAAGAGAGTCTCGTCTGAGTGTAGTATCGCGTATCAACTATTTCGGAAATACTTCCTTATAGTCATCGCACTACGTCCTAATAAGGCCAAAGTGGGGTAAAAAGGTAACTAAAGTCCACAGTGTCATGGGCTCCTTCGTCGAAAGTAGCATTGTTTTCACGAATACTCGATCAACAACACTAAACTTTCAAGAGTGCCTACACTGAGCGGTGGTTTCTCAAGTTAACTTGGTCGGGAATCAACTCCCTATAAGCCTTCTTGAATACCACCATCCTATCATAAGTGCACTCAAGTCCGGGTGTAGGACAGTCTCACCACTCAAAGCACCCAATACCCAACACACAAACAAATATATTGACAAATATACATGTTAAACAAATATTCACAAATATAGCATGCAATTAAACAAAATAGGCTAAACCCTCAAGCTCTAAGTTTCCCCAGTGAAGTCGCCATTTGTGTTGCGGTGAAAATTGGATATCAAGCTATTGAATTAACTTGAACCTTAATTCTTTTACAACCGAACTTTAATTTATCCAAAAGAAAGGTCTAAAGAAAGAAAGAACCTTTTGCGCGATGTTACAACAACGCTAAGAGATTCGGGGATCGGGGGTTGGTTATGCATAGGGTAGGTATTTCACATCCTAAACATCTGTAGTACTCTACAGGAACCTTTTGTTTGTTTGTATGCTAAGTTTGTTAAATATTTGCTAAGGTTTGGGTATTGGGTAAAAAGGTGAAGGTTATGATAGATGAAGACCTAAGATTGTTTCTAAGTTTGCTCGCAAAGACATCGCGTCCTCTGCCTACGTATCCTAACTAGGATAGAATCAGAGCAATCGTAGTTCACCTCACTAGGGTTGAAGAACGCTTGATTGCGATCAAGGTTCAAAGGGGAGCAAACATAATAATTTTTGTGTAGAGTTTCACAAAACTCCCTATGTCTATGTTGTAACACTCAAAGGGGGAAGTAAGTGATCATATCCATGATCCTTACATAGAGTTAACAACTCTATCCTAGGGTTCTAGTTGTAAACACTCCTAGTGAGGGGGAAGGTTGCTCGTCAAGATATTGCGTCTTGTGCCTACGTATTCTCATTTTCCAATGAGAAATCAGAGCGGTCGTAGTTCGGGCTCGAACTAAGGAATCAATTGGTTCTTTCCAGACCAAAAGAGGGGAAGGTTCTATCCAGACCTATGAGTTTATATCCTATTGGTTCTATCCAGACCAAAAAGGGGGTTAAGGCTCTTTCGAGGCCTATGAGGGTATTGAGCTATCTATGACCCAAGGGTCAATAGAGAGACTTTCCTTTGGAAGGGAGGAGATGAGGCAATTTGGATGAGAACTAAAAAAGTTCCATCACTTGGGGAAGAAATAATTAACAAAGTAATCAATACTTTAAACAAAAGGGGCATGGTTACAACCAAAGATCATGTATCTTAACAAAGATGAAAGCATATCTTAACAAAGATTAAAGGTATATCTTAACAAAGATTGAAGGTAACAACCACATGTATCGATGACAATCAAATACAAGCAAATTAGTTTAACCTCATAATTTAGGAGGAAAGCAATATGAAATCATGGTAAAAACCAAGGGAGAGTACCCTAGCATGTTAACTAACATAGTATAAATGAGAATGAGTGAATATCATAACACAAATGATCACGGTGAAAAAGAAATTCATCTGCATACGCGAGATAACGATCTCAATACAAAGGAAACTTACAAGCAACCAAAAGGCATGTAAATATGAACAAACATGGAATTAAAAAATATCACATGAAAGTAGGCAACAAGACAAACACAATGCAAAAAGAATGGGTTCATAATGATGAAAAATGGATGAGTTATGATTTTTTGAAGTTTGGATGAACAAAACATGAAAATCTAAATGATAAAAGGAATAAAATGCACATGGTAAGACAATGAATCAAACAAATTTGATTATTTAAACATGTTAGCAACATTTTAAGAATAATACAAGATCAATCTCACAAGAAAAATCAATTTACAAGTTGAAAATTTTCAAGATCATCATGGTAAAAAAAACAGTCATGGTAACATGTGGTATGCAAGTGGAAAGTTCACATTTATGAGTTTTAGGTTTACCTCTTGAAGCAAGCTTAAGCAATAAGAAAACCAGAGATCTTGAGAGCTCTTCCAAGATCTTGTTACATAAGTGTGGAAGTGACTTGGATAGCTTCAATACATCATACTTTATGTGTTTGAAGTGTTTCTTGAGTTGGAAGAAGTTTGGAAATGGTTTTGAAAGGTGTTTTTCAAAAGCAAATTTTGAGGGATTTTGGAAACTTAATGAGATTTTGTAAGAACTTGTGATTGTGTAAGGAAGAAAGTTCTAGCTGGTTTCTAGCATGGAACTTGTGTAAGGAAGAAAGTTCTAGCTGGTTTCTAGCATGGAACTTGTGTGTTTTTGATGTAGTAAGTGAGTTCTATTTATAGCCAAAGGCCTTGAATCAAGGTATGGGCAAAAGTGAAGCAAATTGTCAATTTTAACCTTCCATCATGAAAATCTTTGAGTTTTCCAATGAAATCTTCACCTTTATCTTTAAGCCACTCTACTAAGATATTCCCCATGCCCTATAGATTTTTTCATCATACTTCATAGGATAGGAGGTGACTTGTTGAATTAAAGTTGATGATTTGACAATGGTAGCCACCTTTTTTCTCTTTCTTCATTATTCACTTTTGCAACTTGCATTAAATAATGATTTCCTTTAATCTTTGTGCCATTTTCGTGGGAATTGATGTAAAAATTTTAATTATCAATATAAACATCATAAATGAGGCTTAGTCTTTAATTAGCATCAATTTGGAGAGGTTTTGGAATCAAAAAAAAAAAAAACTCATGCTGACCTGGTTTTTCCAATATGAGTTCTTGCCAACTTGTGGACCTTGGTTATCTCTAAACAGGAAGAGTTATGGAACCCACTTGTACTTTTTAAAAATCCCCAATTAGGTACTACAATATTGATGCTTGTGTTAGGAACTCATTCCTCTTGAAACTAGGTCAAAAACCCTTGTGTGGTTAAGGAGTTATGACTTTGCCCTTTTCGAAACCTTGATTTCCCAACTTTTTGATTACTCCTCAATCCTTGATCCGATGGCCATGAAATTTTATGGGTAGGTGTAATATGACATAAGGAACATTTTTGATTCACATCATGAAGTCCAATTCCTTAAGATTGAAGAGTTGACTTTTCAGTCAACCGTACGATCGATCGATGACTATCGGACCGTCTGTTCTTGTTTCGGGACTTCCAAGACCTTGAAACTCTTTGAGGGGACTTCACTAAGCCTTATAAACTTGTTGGACCAAAGTTGCATCATTGAACCTTCCTTTAAATCCAAAGTCAAACTACGGTTGACTTTTCCTGCTCGAAAACCCTAATCGGGTACCCTGAACTGCATTGTGCTTGATCTGGGGGTGACAACCTCCGATTGGATTAAAATATGACCCAATGTGATATCTTTGACTTTGTTTTATGGAGAACCAATCCAAAACATTGATTGATCATACTGTCGAAGTCTCGATTTTTGACGGTGCGGAACCCTAATTCGCATGTATCTTGACAAAGACAACTTGAAATAGGTTATGGTCAGATAATCAAACGAATATGACCCTAAAATGATGATGAGGATCTAAGGGGTCAAAATTTAGGGTGCAACACTGTCATTTCGTCGATGTCAGATTTTGTGAGTGTTTTGCTCTATTATTCTTTTAGTGGTAGTAGCCGGCGTGAGCTTGCTTTGTCATCCTTTTGGTGGTGGGTCTGTCATTTCATCGATTTCAAATTATACGAGTGTGTGTTTCTCAATCATCCTTTTGGTGATAGTAGCCGGTGTGAGTTTGCTCCGTCATCCTTTTGGTGGTGGGTCTGTCATTTCTTTGATGTCAGAATGTGCGAGTGTGTTTTGCTCTATCATCCTTTTGGTGGTAGTAGCTGGTGTGAGTTTGCTCAGTAATTCTTTTGGTGGTGGGTCTGTCATTTCATCGATGTTTGATTGTGCGAGTGTATTTTGCTCTATCATACTTTTGGTGATGGTAGCCGGTGTGAGTTTGCTCCGTCATCCTTTTGGTGGTGGGTCTGTGACTTCGTCGACGCTAGATTGTGCGAGTTTGTTTTGCACTATCATCCTTTTGGTTTTAGTAGCCAGTGTGAGTTTGCCCCGTTATCGTTTTGGTGGTGGGTCTGTCATTTCGTCGATGTCAGATTTTGCGAGTGTTTTTCTCTATCATTCTTTTAGTGGTAGTAGCCGGTGTGGGTTCACTCCGTCATTCTTTTGGTGGTGGGTCTATAATTTCGTCGATATCAAATTATGCGAGTCTGTGTTTCTTTATCAGCCTTTTGGTGATAGTAGTCGGTGTGAGTTTGCTCTGTCATCCTTTTGGTGGTGGGTCTGTAATTTCGTCGATGCTAGATTGTGCAAGTTTGTTTTAATCTATCATCCTTTTGGTTTTAGTAGCCGGTGTGAGTTTTCCCCGTCATCATTTTGATGGTGGGTCTGTCATTTCGTCGATGTCAGATTTTGTGAGAGTTTTGCTCTATTATTCTTTTAGTGGTAGTAGCCGGCGTGAGTTTGCTTCGTCATGCTTTTGGTGGTGGGTCTGTCATTTCATCGATTTCAAATTATGCGAGTGTGTGTTTCTCAATCATCCTTTTTGGTGATAGTAGCCGTTGTGAGTTTGCTCCGTCATCCTTTTGGTGGTGGGTCTGTCATTTCTTTGATGTCAGAATGTGCGAGTGTGTTTTGCTCTATCATCCTTTTGGTGGTAGTAGCTGGTGTGAGTTTGCTCAGTAATTCTTTTGGTGGTGGGTCTGTCATTTTATCGATGTTTGATTGTGCGAGTGTATTTTGCTCTATCATACTTTTGGTGATGGTAGCCGGTGTGAGTTTGCTCCGTCATCCTTTTGGTGGCGGGTCTGTGACTTCGTCGACGTTAGATTGTGCGAGTTTGTTTTGCACTATCATCCTTTTGGTTTTAGTAGCCAGTGTGAGTTTGCCCCGTTATCGTTTTGGTGGTGGGTCTGTCATTTCGTCGATGTCAGATTTTGCGAGTGTTTTTCTCTATCATTCTTTTAGTGGTAGTAGCCGGTGTGGGTTCGCTCCGTCATTCTTTTGGTGGTGGGTCTGTAATTTCGTCGATATCAAATTATGCGAGTATGTGTTTCTTTATCAGCCTTTTGGTGATAGTAGTCGGTGTGAGTTTGCTCTGTCATCCTTTTGGTGGTGGGTCTGTAATTTCGTCGATGCTAGATTGTGCAAGTTTGTTTTAATCTATCATCCTTTTGGTTTTAGTAGCCGGTGTGAGTTTTCCCCGTCATCATTTTGATGGTGGGTCTGTCATTTCGTCGATGTCAGATTTTGTGAGAGTTTTGCTCTATTATTCTTTTAGTGGTAGTAGCCGGCGTGAGTTTGCTTCGTCATGCTTTTGGTGGTGGGTCTGTCATTTCATCGATTTCAACTTATGCGAGTGTGTGTTTCTCAATCATCCTTTTTGGTGATAGTAGCCGTTGTGAGTTTGCTCCGTGATCCTTTTGGTGGTGGGTCTGTCATATCTTCGATATCTGAATGTGCGAGTGTGTTTTGCTCTATCATCCTTTTGTTGGTAGTAGCTGGTGTGAGTTTGCTCAGTAATTCTTTTAGTGGTGGGTCTGTCGTTTCAATGATGTCTGATCGTGCGAGTGTGTTTTGCTCTATCATACTTTTGGTGATGGTAGCCGGTGTGAGTTTGCTTCGTCATCCTTTTGGTGGCGGGTCTGTGACTTCGTCGATGCTAGATTGTGCAAGTTTGTTTTGCACTATCATCCTTTTGGTTTTAGTAGCCAGTGTGAGTTTGCCCCATCATCATTTTGGTGGTGGGTCTGTCATTTCGTCGATGTCAAATTTTGCGAGTGTTTTTCTCTATCATTCTTTTAGTGGTAGTAGCCGGTGTGAGTACGCTCCGTCATCCTTTTGGTGGTGGGTCTGTAATTTCGTCGATTTCAAATTATGCGAGTGTGTGTTTCTCTATCATCCTTTTGGTGATAGTAGCCGGTGTGAGTTTGCTCTGTTATCCTTTTGGTAGTGGGTCTGTAATTTCGTCGATGCTAGATTGTGCGAGTTTGTTTTAATCTATCATCCTTTTTGTTTTAGTAGCCGGTGTGAGTTTGCCCCGTCATCGTTTTGGTGGTGGGTCTGTCATTAGGTCGATGTCAGATTTTGTTAGTGTTTTGCTCTATTATTCTTTTAGTGGTAGTAGCCGGCGTGAGTTCGCTTTGTCATCCTTTTGGTGGTGGGTCTGTCATTTCATCGATTTCAAATTATGCGAGTGTGTGTTTCTCAATCATCCTTTTGGTGATAGTAGCCGGTGTAAGTTTGCTCCGTCATCCTTTTGGTGGTGGGTCTGTCATTTCTTCGATGTCAGAATGTGCGAGTGTGTTTTGCTCTATCATCCTTTTGGTGGTAGTAGCTGGTGTGAGTTTGCTCAGTAATTCTTTTGGTGGTGGGTCTGTCATTTCATCGATGTCTGATTGTGCGAGTGTGTTTTTCTCTATCATTCTTTTAGTGGTAGTATTCGATGTGAGTACGCTCCGTCATCCTTATGGTGGTGGGTCTGTAATTTCGTCGATTTCAAATTATGCGAGTGTGTGTTTCTCTATCAGCCTTTTGGTGATAGTGGCCGGTCTGAGTTTGCTCTGTCATCCTTTTGGTAGTGGGTCTGTAATTTCGTCGATGCTAGATTGTGCGAGTTTGTTTTAATCTATCATCCTTTTGGTTTTAGTAGCCGGTGTGAGTTTGCCCCGTCATCGTTTTGGTGGTGGGTCTGTCATTTCGTCGATGTCAGATTTTGTGAGTGTTTTGCTCTATTATTCTTTTAGTGGTAGTAGCCGGCGTGAGCTTGCTTTGTCATCCTTTTGGTGGTGGGTCTGTCAATTCATCGATTTCAAATTATACGAGTGTGTGTTTCTCAATCATCCTTTTGGTGATAGTAGCCGGTGTGAGTTTGCTCCGTCATCCTTTTGGTGGTGGGTCTGTCATTACTTCGATGTCAGAATGTGCGAGTGTGTTTTGCTCTATCATCCTTTTGGTGGTAGTAGCTGGTGTGAGTTTGCTTAGTAATTCTTTTGGTGGTGGGTCTGTCATTTCATCGATGTCTGATTGTGCGAGTGTGTTTTGCTCTATCATACTTTTGGTGATGGTAGCCGGTGTGAGTTTGCTCCGTCATCCTTTTGGTGGTGGGTCTGTGATTTCGTCGACGCTAGATTGTGCGAGTTTGTTTTGCTTTATCATCCTTTTGGTTTTAGTACCCAGTGTGAGTTTTCCCCGTCGTCATTTTGGTGGTGGGTCTGTCATTTTGTCGATGTCAGATTTTGCGAGTGTTTTTCTCTATCATTCTTTTAGCGGTAGTAGCCGGTGTGCGTACGCTCCGTCATCCTTTTGGTGGTGGGTCTTTAATTTCGTCGATTTCAAATTATGCGAGTGTGTGTTTCTCTATCAGCCTTTTGGTGATAGTAGCCGGTGTGAGTTTGCTCTGTCATCCTTTTGGTTGTGGGTCTGTAATTTCGTCGATGCTAGATTGTGCGAGTTTGTTTTAATCTATCATCCTTTTGGTTTTAGTAGCTGGTGTGAGTTTGCCCTGTCATCATTTTGGTGGTGGGTTTGTCATTTCGTCGATGTCAGATTTTGTGAGTGTTTTGCTCTATTATTCTTTTAGTGGTAGTAGCCGGCGTGAGTTTGCTTCGTCATCCTTTTGGTGGTGAGGTCTGTCATTTCATCGATTTCAAATTATGCGAGTGTGTGTTTCTAAATCATCCTTTTGGTGATAGTAGCCGGTGTGAGTTTGCTCCGTCATCATTTTGGTGGTGGGTCTGTCATTTCTTCGATGTCAGAATGTGCGAGTGTGTTTTGCTCTATCATCCTTTTGGTGGTAGTAGCTGGTGTGACTTTGCTCAGTAATTCTTTTGGTGGTGGGTCTGTCATTTCATCGATGTCCGATTGTGCGAGTGTGTTTTGCTCTATCATACTTTTGGTGATGGTAGCCGGTGTGAGTTTGCTCCGTCATCCTTTTTGTGGCGGGTCTGTGACTTCGTCGACGCTAGATTGTGCGAGTTTGTTTTGCACTATCATCCTTTTGGTTTTAGTAGCCAGTGTGAGTTTGCCCCGTCATCATTTTGGTGGTGGGTCTGTCATTTCGTCGATGTCAAATTTTGCGAGTGTTTTTCTCTATCATTCTTTTAGTGGTAGTAGCCGGTGTGAGTACGCTCCGTCATCCTTTTGGCGGTGGGTCTGTAATTTCGTCGATTTCAAATTATGCGAGTGTGTGTTTCTTTATCAGCCTTTTGGTGATAGTAGCCGGTGTGAGTTTTCCCCGTCATCGTTTTGGTGGTGGGTCTGTCATTTCGTCGATGTCAGATTTTGTGAGTGTTTTGCTCTATTATTCTTTTAGTGGTAGTAGCCGGCGTGAGCTTTCTTTGTCATCCTTTTGGTGGTGGGTCTGTCATTTCATCGATTTCAAATTATACGAGTGTGTGTTTCTCAATCATCCTTTTGGTGATAGTAGCCGGTGTGAGTTTGCTCCGTCATCCTTTTGGTGGTGGGTCTGTCATTTCTTTGATGTCAGAATGTGCGAGTGTGTTTTGCTCTATCATCCTTTTGGTGGTAGTAGCTGGTGTGAGTTTGCTCAGTAATTCTTTTGGTGGTGGGTCTGTCATTTCATCGATGTCTGATTGTGCGAGTGTGTTTTGCTCTATCATACTTTTGGTGATGGTAGCCGGTGTGAGTTTGCTCCGTCATCCTTTTGGTGGCGGGTCTGTGACTTCGTCGACGCTAGATTGTGCGAGTTTGTTTTGCACTATCATCCTTTTGGTTTTAGTAGCCAGTGTGAGTTTGCCTCGTTATCATTTTGGTGGTGGGTCTGTCATTTCGTCGATGTCAGATTTTGCGAGTGTTTTTCTCTATCATTCTTTTAGTGGTAGTAGCCGGTGTGGGTTCGCCCGTCATTCTTTTGGTGGTGGGTCTGTAATTTCGTTGATATCAAATTATGCGAGTCTGTGTTTCTTTATCAGCCTTTTGGTGATAGTAGCCGGTGTGAGTTTGCTCTGTCATCCTTTTGGTGGTGGGTCTGTAATTTCGTCGATGCTAGATTGTGCAAGTTTGTTTTAATCTATCATCCTTTTGGTTTTAGTAGCCGGTGTGAGTTTTCCCCGTCATCATTTTGATGGTGGGTCTGTCATTTCGTCGATGTCAGATTTTGTGAGTGTTTTGCTCTATTATTCTTTTAGTGGTAGTAGCCGGCGTGAGTTTGCTTCGTCATGCTTTTGGTGGTGGGTCTGTCATTTCATCGATTTCAAATTATGTGATTGTGTGTTTCTCAATTATCCTTTTTGGTGATAGTAGCCGTTGTGAGTTTGCTCCGTGATCCTTTTGGTGGTGGGTCTGTCATTTCTTCGATGTCTGAATGTGCGAGTGTGTTTTGCTCTATCATCCTTTTGGTGGTAGTAGCTGGTGTGAGTTTGCTCAGTAATTCTTTTGGCGGTGGGTCTGTCATTTCATCGATGTCTGATCGTGCGAGTGTGTTTTGCTCTATCATACTTTTGGTGATCGTAGCCGGTGTGAGTTTCCTTCGTCACCCTTTTGGTGGCGGGTCGGTGACTTCGTCGATGCTAGATCGTGCAAGTTTGTTTTGCACTATCATCCTTTTGGTTTTAGTAGCCAGTGTGAGTTTGCCCCATCATCATTTTGGTGGTGGGTCTGTCATTTCATCGATGTCAAATTTTGCGAGTGTTTTTCTCTATCATTCTTTTAGTGGTAGTAGCCGGTGTGAGTACGCTCCGTCATCCTTTTGGTGGTGGGTCTGTAATTTCGTCGATTTCAAATTATGCGAGTGTGTTTCTCTATCATCCTTTTGGTGATAGTAGCCGGTGTGAGTTTGCTCTGTTATCCTTTTGGTAGTGGGTCTGTAATTTCGTCGATGCTAGATTGTGCGAGTTTGTTTTAATCTATCATCCTTTTGGTTTTAGTAGCCGGTGTGAGTTTTCCCCGTCATCGTTTTGGTGGTGGGTCTGTCATTACGTCGATGTCAGATTTTGTGAGTGTTTTGCTCTATTATTCTTTTAGTGGTAGTAGCCGGCGTGAGTTCGTTTTGTCATCCTTTTGGTGGTGGGTCTGTCATTTCATCGATTTCAAATTATGCGAGTGTGTGTTTCTCAATCATCCTTATGGTGATAGTAGCCGGTGTAAGTTTGCTCCGTCATCCTTTTGGTGGTGGGTCTGTCATTTCTTCGATGTCAGAATGTGCGAGTGTGTTTTGCTCTATCATCCTTTTGGTGGTAGTAGCTGGAGTGAGTTTGCTCAGTAATTCTTTTGGTGGTGGGTTTGTCATTTCATCGACGTCTGATTGTGCGAGTGTGTTTTTCTCTATCATTCTTTTAGTGGTAGTATTCGGTGTGAGTACGCTCCGTCATTCTTATGGTGGTGGGTCTGTAATTTCGTTGATTTCAAATTATGCGAGTGTGTGTTTCTCTATCATCCTTTTGGTGATATTGGCCGGTGTGAGTTTGCTCTGTCATCCTTTTGGTAGTGGGTATGTAATTTCGTCGATGCTAGATTATGCGAGTTTGTTTTAATCTATCATCCTTTTGGTTTTAGTAGCCGGTGTGAGTTTTCCCCGTCATCGTTTGTGTGGTGGGTCTGTCATTTCGTCGATGTCAGATTTTGTGAGTGTTTTGCTCTATTATTCTTTTAGTGGTAGTAGCCGGCGTGAGCTTGCTTTGTCATCCTTTTGGTGGTGGGTCTGTCAATTCATCGATTTCAAATTATACGAGTGTGTGTTTCTCAATCATCCTTTTGGTGATAGTAGCCGGTGTGAGTTTGCTCCGTCATCCTTTTGGTGGTGGGTCTGTCATTTCTTCGATGTCAAAATGTGCGAGTGTGTTTTGCTCTATCATCCATTTGGTGGTAGTAGCTGGTGTGAGTTTGCTCAGTAATTCTTTTGGTGGTGGGTCTGTCATTTCATCGATGTCTGATTGTGCGAGTGTGTTTTGCTCTATCATACTTTTGGTGATGGTAGCCGGTGTGAGTTTGCTCCGTCATCCTTTTGGTGGCGGGTCTGTGACTTCGTCGACGCTAGATTGTGCGAGTTTGTTTTGCACTATCATCCATTTGATTTTAGTAGCCAGTGTGAGTTTGCCCCGTCATCATTTTGGTGGTGGGTCTGTCATTTCGTCGATGTCAGATTTTGCGAGTGTTTTTCTCTACCATTCTTTTAGTGGTAGTAGCCGGTGTGAGTACGCTCCGTCATCCTTTTTGTGGTGGGTCTGTAATTTTGTCGATTTCAAATTATGCGAGTGTCTGTTTCTCTATCAACCTTTTGGTGATAGTAGCCGGTGTGAGTTTGCTCTGTCATCCTTTTGGTGGTGGGTCTGTAATTTCGTCGATGCTAGATTGTGCGAGTTTGTTTTAATCTATCATCCTTTTGGTTTTAGTAGCCGGTGTGAGCTTGCCCCGTCATCGTTTTAATGGTGGGTCTGTCATTTCGTCGATGTCAGATTTTGTGAGTGTTTTGCTCTATTATTCTTTTAGTGGTAGTAGCTGGCGTGAGTTCGCTTTGTCATCCTCTTGGTGGTGGGTCTGTCATTTCATCGATTTCAAATTATGCGAGTGTGTGTTTCTCAATCATCCTTTTGGTGATAGTAGTCGGTGTGAGTTTTCTCCGTCACCCTTTTGGTGTTGGGTCTGTCATTTCTTCGATGTCAGAATGTGCGAGTGTGTTTTGCTCTATCATCCTTTTGGTGGTAGTAGCTGGTGTGAGTTTGCTCAGTAATTCTTTTGGTGGTGGGTCTGTCATTTCATCGATGTCTGATTGTGCGAGTGTGTTTTGCTCTATCATACTTTTGGTGATGGTAGCCGGTGTGAGTTTGCTCCGTCATCCTTTTGGTGGCGGGTTTGTGATTTCGTTGACGCTAGATTGTGCGAGTTTGTTTTGCACTATCATCCTTTTGGTTTTAATAGCCAGTGTGAGTTTGCCCCGTCATCATTTTGGTGGTGGGTCTGTCATTTCGTCGATGTCAGATTTTGCGAGTGTTTTTCTCTATCATTCTTTTAGTGGTAGTAGCCTGTGTGAGTATGCTCCGTCATCCTTTTGGTGGTGGGTCTGTAATTTCGTCGATTTCAAATTATGCGAGTGTGTGTTTCTCTATCAGCCTTTTGGTGATAGTAGCCGGTGTGAGTTTGCTCTGTCATCCTTTTGGTGGTGGGTCTGTAATTTCGTCGATGCTAGATTGTGCGAGTTTATTTTAATCTATCATCCTTTTGGTTTTAGTAGCCCGTGTGAGTTTGCCCCGTCATCGTTTTGGTGATGGGTCTGTCATTTCGTCGATGTCAGATTTTGTGAGTGTTTTGCTCTATTATTCTTTTAGTGGTAGTAGCCGGCGTGAGTTCGCTTTGTCATCCTTTTGGTGGTGGGTCTGTCATTTCATCGAATTCAAATTATGTGAGTGTGTGTTTCTCTATCATCCTTTTGGTGATAGTAGCCGGTGTGAGTTAGCTCCATCATCCTTTTGGTGGTGGGTCTTTCATTTTGTCGATGTCAGAATGTGCGAGTGTGTTTTGCTCTATCATCCTTTTGGTGGTAGTAGCTGGTGTGAGTTTGCTCAGTAATTCTTTTGGTGGTGGGTCTGTTATTTCATCGATGTCTGATTGTGCGAGTGTGTTTTGCTCTATCATACTTTTGGTGATGGTAGCCGGTGTGAGTTTGCTCCGTCATCCTTTTGGTGGCAGGTCTGTGACATCGTCGATGCTAGATTGTGCGAGTTTGTTTTGCACTATCATCCTTTTGGTTTTAGTAGCCAGTGTGAGTTCTCCCCGTCATCGTTTTGGTGGTGGGTCTGTCATTTCATCGATGTCAGATTTTGCGAGTGTTTTGCTCTATCATTCTTTTAGTGGTAGTAGCCGGTGAGAGTTCGCTCCGTCTTCCTTTTGGTGGTGGGTCTGTTATTTCATCGATTTCAAATTATGCGAGTGTGTGTTTCTCTATCATCCTTTTGGTGATAGTAGTCGGTGTGAGTTTGCTCCGTCATCCTTTTGGTGATAGTAGTCGGTGTGAGTTTGCTCCGTCATCCTTTTGGTGGTGGGTCTGTGATTTCGTCGATCCTAGATTGTGCGAGTTTGTTTTAATCTATCATCCTTTTGGTTTTAGTAGCCGGTGTGAGTTCGCCCTGTCATCGTTTTGGTAGTGGGTCTGTCATTTCGTCGTTCTCAGATTTTGCGAGTGTTTTGTTATATCATCTTTTTGGCGGTAGTAACTGGTGTGAATTTCCTCAGTAAGCCTTTTGGTGGTGGGTTTGTCATTTTATCGATTTCAAATTATGCTAGTGTGTGTTTCTCTATCATGCTTTTGGTGATAGTAGTCGGTGTGAGTCCACTCCATCATCCTTTTGGTGGTGGGTCTCTCATTTCGTTGATGTCAGATTGTGCGAGTGTGTTTTACTTTATCATTCTTTTGGTGGTAGTAACTGGTGTGAGTTTGCTCAGTATTCCTTTTGGTGGTGGGTCTGTCATTTCATCGATGTCAGATTCTGCGAGTGTGTTTTGCTCTATCATCCGTTTGGTGGTAGTAGCCGGTGTGAGTTTGCTCCATCATCCTTTTGGTGGTGGGTCTGTGATTTCGTTGATGCTAGATTATGCAAGTTTGTTTTCTCTATCATCCTTTTGCTTTTTGTAGCCGGTGTGAGTTAGCTCGGTCTTCCTTTTGGTGGTGGGTCTGTCATTTCGTCGATGTCAGATCGTGCGAGTGTTTTGCTCTATCATTCTTTTAATGGTAGTAGCCGGTGTGAGTTTGCTCAGTAATCCTTTAGGTGGTGGGTCTATCATTTCATCGATGTCAGATTGTGCGAGTGTGTTTTGCTCTATCATCCTTTTGGCGGTAGTAGCTGGTGTGTGTTTTCTCAGTAATCCTTTTGGTGGTGGGTCTGTCATTTCATCGATGTCAGATTGTGTGAGTGTGTTTTGCTCTATCATACTTTTGGTGATAGTAGCCGGTGTGAGTTTGCTCCGTCATCCTTTTGGTGGCGGGTCTGTGACTTCGTCGAAGCTAGATTATGCGAGTTTGTTTTGCACTATCATCCTTTTGGTTTTAGTAGCCAGTGTGAGTTCTCCCCGTCATCATTTTGGTAGTGGGTCTGTCATTTCATCGATGTCATATTTTGCGAGTGTTTTGCTCTATCATTCTTTTAGTGGTAGTAGCCGATGTGAGTTCGCTCCGTCATCCTTTTGGTGGTGGGTCTGTCATTTCATTGATTTCAAATTATGCGAGTGTGTGTTTCTCTATCATACTTTTGGTGATAGTAACCGGTGTGAGTTTGCGCCGTCATCCTTTTGGTACTGGGTCTGTCATTTTGTCGATGTCAGATTGTGCGAGTGTGTTTTTCTCTATCATCCTTTTGGTGGTAGTAGCTGGTGTGAGTTTGGTCGGTAATCCTTTTAGTGGTTGGTCCGTCATTTAATCGATGTCAGATTCTGCGAGTGTGTTTTGCTCTATAATTCGTTTGGTGGTTGTATCCGGGGTGAGTTTGCTCTGTCATACTTTTGGTGGTGGGTCAGTGATTTCGTTGATGCTAGATTGTGCGAGTTTGTTTTTCTGTATCATCCTTTTGGTTTTAGTAGCCGGTGTAAGTTTGCGCCGTCTTCCTTTTGGTGGTGGGTCTGTCATTTCGTCGATGTCAGATTGTGCGAGTCTGTTTTGCTCTATCATCCTTTTGGTGGTAGTAGCTGGTGTGAGTTTGCTCAGTAATCCTTTTGGTGGTGGGTCTGTCATTTCGTCGATGTCAGATTGTGCGAGTGTCTTTTGCTCTATCATCTTTTTGGTGGTAGTAGCTGGTGTGAGTTTTCTCAATAATCCTTTTGGTGGTGGGTCTGTCATTTCATCGATGTCAGATTGTATGAGTGTGTTTTGCTCTAACATACTTTTGGTGATAGTTACCTGTGTGAGTTTGCTCCGTCATCCTTTTGGTGGCGGGTCTGTGACTTCGTCGATGCTAGATTGTGCGAGTTTATTTTGCACTATCATCCTTTTGGTTTTAGTAGCCAGTGTGAGTTCTCCCCGTCATCATTTTGGTAGTGGGTCTGTCATTTCATTGATGTCAGATTTTGCGAGTGTGTTTTGCTCTATCATTCTTTTAGTGGTAGTAGCTGGTGTGAGTTCGCTCCGTCATCCTTTTGGTGGTGGGTATGTCATTTCATTGATTTCAAATTACGCGAGTGTGTGTTTCTCTATCATCCTTTTGGTGATAGTAGCCGGTGTGAGTGTGCTCTGTCATCCTTTTGGTACTGGGTCTGTCATTTTGTCGATGTCAGATTGTGCGAGTGTGTTTTTCTCTATCATCCTTTTGGTGGTAGTAGCTGGTGTGAGTTTGGCCGGTAATCCTTTTAGTGGTGGGTCCGTCATTTAATCGATGTCAGATTCTGCGAGTGTGTTTTGCTCTATAATTCATTTGGTGGTTGTATCCGGGGTGAGTTTGCTCTGTCATCCTTTTGGTGGTGTGTCTATCATTTCATCGATGTCAGATTGTGCGAGTCTGTTTTGCTCTATCATCCTTTTGGTGGTAGTAGCTGGTGTGAGTTTGCTCAGTAATCCTTTTGGTCGTGGGTCTGTCATTTCGTCGATGTCAGATTGTGCGAGTGTGTTTTGCTCTATCATCCTTTTGGTCGTAGTAGCTGGTGTGTGTTTTCTCAGTAATCCTTTTGGTGGTGGGTCTGTCATTTCATCGATGTCAGATTGTGTGAGTGTGTTTTGCTCTATCATACTTTTGGTGATAGTAGCCGGTGTGAGTTTGCTCCGTCATCCTTTTGGTGGCGGGTCTGTGACTTCGTCGATGCTAGATTATGCGAGTTTGTTTTGCACTATCATCCTTTTGGTTTTAGTAGCCAGTGTGAGTTCTCCACGTCATCGTTTTGGTGGTGGGTCTGTCATTTCATTGATGTCAGATTTTGCGAGTGTTTTGCTCTATCATTCTTTTAGTGGTAGTAGCCGATGTGAGTTCGCTCCGTCATCCTTTTGGTGGTGGGTCTGTCATTTCATTGATTTCAAATTATGCGAGTGTGTGTTTCTCTATCATCCTTTTGGTGATAGTAACCGGTGTGAGTTTGCGCCGTCATCCTTTTGGTACTGGGTCTGTCATTTTGTCGATGTCAGATTGTGCGAGTGTGTTTTTCTCTATCATCCTTTTGGTGGTAGTAGCTGGTGTGAGTTTGGTCGGTAATCCTTTTAGTGGTGGGTCCGTCATTTAATCGATGTCAGATTCTGCGAGTGTGTTTTGCTCTATAATTCGTTTGGTGGTTGTATCCGGGGTGAGTTTGCTCTGTCATACTTTTGGTGGTGGGTCAGTGATTTCGTTGATGCTAGATTGTGCGAGTTTGTTTTTCTGTATCATCCTTTTGGTTTTAGTAGCTGGTGTGAGTTCGCGCCGTCTTCCTTTTGGTGGTGGGTCTGTCATTTCGTCGATGTCAGATTGTGCGAGTGTTTTGCTCTATCATTCTTTTAGTGGTAGTAGCCGGTGTGAGTTTGCTGAGTCATCCTTTTGGTGGTGTGTCTATCATTTCATCGATGTCAGATTGTGCGAGTCTGTTTTGCTCTATAATCCTTTTGGTGGTAGTAGCTGGTGTGAGTTTGCTCAGTAATCCTTTTGGTGGTGGGTCTGTCATTTCGTCGATGTCAGATTGTGCGAGTGTGTTTTGCTCTATCATCTTTTTGGTGGTAGTAGCTGGTGTGAGTTTTCTCAATAATCCTTTTGGTGGTGGGTCTGTCATTTCATCGATGTTAGATTGTGTGAGTGTCTTTTGCTCTAAGATACTTTTGGTGATAGTTACCGGTGTGAGTTTGCTCCGTCATCCTTTTGGTGGCGGGTCTGTGACTTCGTCGATGCTAGATTGTGCGAGTTTATTTTGCACTATCATCCTTTTGGTTTTAGTAGCCAGTGTGAGTTCTCCCCGTCATCATTTTGGTAGTGGGTCTGTCATTTCATCGATGTCAGATTTTGCGAGTGTGTTTTGCTCTATCATTCTTTTAGTGGTAGTAGCTGGTGTGAGTTCGCTCCGTCATCCTTTTGGTGGTGGGTCTGTAGTTTCATTGATTTCAAATTACGCGAGTGTGTGTTTCTCTATCATCCTTTTGGTGATAGTAGCCGGTGTGAGTGTGCTCTGTCATCCTTTTGGTACTGGGTCTGTCATTTTGTCGATGTCAGATTGTGCGAGTGTGTTTTTCTCTATCATCCTTTTGGTGGTAGTAGCTGGTGTGAGTTTGGCCGGTAATCCTTTTAGTGGTGGGTCCGTCATTTAATCGATGTCAGATTCTGCGAGTGTGTTTTGCTCTATAATTCGTTTGGTGGTTGTATCCGGGGTGAGTTTACTCTGTCATCCTTTTGGTGGTGTATCTATCATTTCATCGATGTCAGATTGTGCGAGTCTGTTTTGCTCTATCATCCTTTTGGTGGTAGTAGCTGGTGTGAGTTTGCTCAGTAATCCTTTTGGTCGTGGGTCTGTCATTTCGTCGATGTCAGATTGTGCGAGTGTGTTTTGCTCTATCATCCTTTTGGTCGTAGTAGCTGGTGTAAGTTTTCTCAGTAATACTTTTGGTGGTGGGTCTGTCATTTCATCGATGTTAGATGGTGCGAGTGTGTTTTGCTCTATCATACTTTTGGTGATAGTAGCCGGTGTGAGTTTGCTCAGTAATCCTTTTTGTGGTGGGTCTGTCATTTCATCGATGTCAGATTCTGCGAGTGTGTTTTGCTCTATCATCCTTTTGGTGATAGTAGTCGGTGTGAGTTAGCTCCGTCATTCTTTTGCTGGTCGGTCTGCCATTTCGCCGATGTCAGATTGTGCGAGTATGTTTTGCTCTATCATCCTTTTGATGGTAGTAGCTGGTGTGAGTTTGCTCCGTCATCCTTTTGGTGGTGGGTCTGTCATTTCATCGATTTCAAATTATGCGAGTGTGTGTTTCTCTATCATCCTTTTGGTAATAATATCCGGTGTGAGTTCGCTCCGTCATCCTTTTGGTGGTGGGTCTGTGATTTCATCGATGTCATATTGTGCAGGTGTGTTTTTCTCTATCATACTTTTGGTGGTAGTAGCTGGTGTGAGTTTGTTCAGTAATCCTTTTAGTGGTGGGTCTGTCATTTTATCGATGTCAGATTCTGCGAGTGTGTTTTGCTCTATCATCCGTTTGGTGGTTGTAGTCGGTGTGAGTTTCCTCCGTCATCCTTTTATGTGGTGGGTCTGTGATTTCGTTGATGCTATATTGTGCGAGTTTGTTTTTCTCTATCATCCTTTTGGTTTTAGTAGTCGGTGTGAGTTTGCTCCGTCTTCCTTTTGGTGGTGGGTCTGTCATTTCGTCGATGTCAAATTGTGTGAGTGTTTTGCTCTATCATTCTTTTAGTGGTAGTAACTGGTGTGAGTTTGCTCAGTCATCCTTTTGGTGGTGGGTCTATCATTTCATCGATGTCAGATTGTGCGAGCCTGTTTTGCTCTATCATGCTTTTGGTGGTAGTAGCTGGTGTGAGTTAGCTCCGTCATCCTTTTGGTGGTGGGTCTGTGATTTCGTTGATGTCAGATTGTGCGAGTGTGTTTTGCTCTATCATCCTTTTGGTGGTAGTAGCTGGTGTGAGTTTGCTCAGTAATCCTTTTTGTGGTGGGTCTGTCATTTCATCGATCTCAGATTCTGCGAGTGTTTTTATATCTATCATCCTTTTGGTGATAGTAGTCGGTGTGAGTTAGCTCCGTCATCCTTTTGCTGGTCAGTTTGTCATTTCGTCGATGTCAGATTATGCGAGTATGTTTTGCTCTATCATCCTTTTGGTGGTAGTAGTTGGTGTGAGTTTGCTCAGTAATCCTTTTCGTGGTGGGTCTGTCATTTCGTCTATGTTATATTTTTCGAGTGTTTTGCTCTATCATTCTTTTAGTTGTAGTAGCTCGTGTAAGTTCGCTCTGTCATCCTTTTGGTGGTGGGTCTGTCATTTCATCGATTTCAAATTATGCGAGTGTGTGTTTCTCTATCATCCTTTTGGTGATAGTAGCCGGTGTGAGTTGGCTCCATCATCCTTTTGGTGGTGGGTCTTTCATTTTGTCAATGTCAGATTGTGCGAGTGTGTTTTGCTCTATCATCCTTTTGGTGGTAGTAGCTGGTGTGATTTATCTCAGTAATCCTTTTAGTGGTGGGTCTGTCATTTTATCGATGTCAAATTCTGCGAGTGTGTTTTTCTCTATCATCCGATTGGTGGTTGTAGTCGGTGTGAGTTTGCTCCGTCATCCTTTTGTGGTGGTTCTGTGATTTCGTTGATGCTAGATTGTGCGAGTTTGTTTTTCTCTATCATCCTGTTGGTTTTAGTAGCCGGTGTGAGTTTGCTCCGTCTTGCTTTTGGTGGTGGGTCTGTCATTTCGTCGATGTCAGATTGTGCAAGTGTTTTGCTCTATCATTCTTTTAGTGGTAGTAGTCAGTGTGAGTTTTCTATGTCATCCTTTTGGTGGTAGGTCTATCATTTCATTGATGTCAGATTGTGCGAGTCTATTTTGCTCTATCATTCTTTTGGTGGTAGTAGCTGGTGTGAGTTTGCTCAGTAATCCTTTTTGTGGTGGGTCTGTCATTTCATCGATGTCAGATTGTGTGAGTGTGTTTTGCTCTATCATCCTTTTGGTGGTAGTAGCTGGTGTGAGTTAGCTCCGTCATCCTTTTGGTGGTGGGTCTGTGATTTCTTCGAAGTCAGATTGTGCGAGTGTGTTTTGCTTTATCATCCTTTTGGTGGTAGTAGCTGGTGTGAGTTTGCTCAGTAGTCCTTTTTGTGATGGGTCTGTCATTTCATCGATGTCAGATTCTGCAAGTGTGTTTTGCTCTATCATCCTTTTGGTGGTAGTAGCTGGTGTGAGTTTGCTCAGTAAACCTTTTGGTGGTGGACCTGTCATTTCGTCTATGTCAGATTTTGCGAGTGTTTTGCTCTATCATTCTTTTAGTGGTAGTAGCCCGTGTGAGTTCGCTATGTCATCCTTTTGGTGGTGGGCCTGTCATTTCATCGATTTCAAATTATGCGAGTGTGTGTTTCTCTATCATCCTTTTGGTGATAGTAGCCGGTGTGAGTTCGCTCCATCATCCTTTTGGTGGTGGGTCTATAATTTCGTTAATGTCAGATTGTGCAAGTGTGTTTTGCTCTACATCCTTTTGGTGGTAGTAGCTGGTGTGAGTTTGCTCAGTAATCCTTTTAGTGGTGGGTCTGTCATTTCATCGATGTCAGATTCTGCGAGTGTGTTTTGCTCTATCATCCGTTTGGTGGTTGTAGTCGGTGTGAGTTAGCTCCGTCATCATTTTGGTGGTGGGTCTGTGATTTCGTCGATGACAGATTGTGCGAGTGTGTTTTGCTCTATCATCCTTTTGGTGGTAGTAGCTGGTGTGAGTTTGCTCTGTAATCCTTTTGCTGGTGGGTCTGTCATTTCGTCTATGTCAGATTTTGCGAGTGTTTTGCTCTATCATTCTTTTAGTGGTAGTAGCTCGTGTGAGTTCGCTCTGTCATCCTTTTGGTGGTGGGTCTGTCATTTCATCTATTTCAAATTCTGCGAGTGTGTGTTTCTCTATCATCCTTTTGGTGATAGTAGCCGGTGTGAGTTGGCTCCATCATCCCTTTGGTGGTGGGTCTTTCATTTTGTCGATGTCAGATTGTGCGAGTGTGTTTTGCTCTATCATCCTTTTGGTGGTAGTAGCTGGTATGAGTTTGCTCAGTAATCCTTTTTGTGGTGGGTCTGTCATTTCATCGATGTCAGATTCTGCGAGTGTGTTTTGCTCTATCATCCTTTTGGTGATAGTAGTCGGTGTAAGTTAGCTCTTTCATCCTTTTGCTGGTCGGCCTGTCATTCCTTCGATGTCAGATTGTGCGAGTGTGTTTTGCTCTATCATCCTTTTGGTGGTAGTAGCTGGTGTGAGTTTGCTCAGTAAACCTTTTGGTGGTGGGTCTGTCATTTCGTTTATGTCAGATTTTGCGAGTGTTTTGCTATATCATTCTTTTAGTGGTAGTAGCCCGTGTGAGTTTGCTCAGTAATCCTTTTTGTGGTAGGTCTGTCATTTCATCGATTTCAAATTATTTGAGTGTGTGTTTCTCTATCATCCTTTTGGTGATAGTAGCCGGTGTCAGTTCGCTCCATCATCCTTTTGGTGGTGGGTCTGTTATTTCATCAATGTCAGATTGTGCGAGTCTGTTTTGCTCTATCATCCTTTTGGTGGTAGTAGCTGGTGTGAGTTTGCTCAGTAATCCTTTTGGTGGCGGGTCTGTCATTTCATCAATGTCACATTGTGTTTTTGTGTCTTGCTCTATCATCCTTTTGGGTGTAGTAGCTGGTGTGAGTTGGCTCCGTCATCCTTTTGGTGGTGGGTCTGTGATTTCGTCGATGTCAGATTGTGCGAGTGTGTTTTGCTCTATCATCCTTTAGGTGGTAGTAGCTGGTGTGAGTTTTCTCAGTAATCCTTTTTGTGGTGGGTCTGTCATTTCATCAATGTTAGATTCTGCGAGTGTGTTTTGCTCTATCATCCTTTTGGTGATAGTAGTCGGTGTGAGTTAGCTCGGTCATCCTTTTGCTGGTCGGTCTGTCATTCCTTCGATGTTAGATTGTACGAGTGTGTTTTGCTCTATCATCCTTTTGGTGGTAGTAGCTGGTGTGAGTTTGCTCAGTAAACCTTTTGGTGGTGGGTCTGTCATTTCGTCTATGTCAGATTTTGCGAGTGTTTTGCTCTATCATTCTTTTAGTGGTAGTAGCCCGTGTGAGTTTGCTCCGTCATCCTTTTTGTGGTGGGTCTGTCATTTCATCGATTTCAAATTATGTGAGTGTGTGTTTCTCTATCATCCTTTTGGTGATAGTAGCCGGTGTCAGTTCGCTCCATCATCCTTTTGGTGGTTGGTCTGTCATTTCATCGATGTCAGATTGTGCGAGTCTGTTTTGCTCTATCATCCTTTTGGTGGTAGTAGCTGGTGTGAGTTTGCTCAGTAATCCTTTTTGTGGTGGGTCTGTCATTTCATCGATGTCAGATTGTGCGAGTGTGTTTTGCTCTATCTTCCTTTTGGTGGTAGTAGTTGGTGTGAGTTTGCTCAGTAATCCTTTTTGTGGTGGGTCTGTCATTTCATCGATGTCAGATTCTGCGAGTGTTTTTATATCTATCATCCTTTTGGTGATAGTAGTCGGTGTGAGTTAGCTCCGTCATCCTTTTGCTGGTCAGTTTGTCATTTCGTCGATGTCAGATTATGCGAGTATGTTTTGCTCTATCATCCTTTTGGTGGTAGTAGCTGGTGTGAGTTTGCTCAGTAATCCTTTTCGTGGTGGGTCTATCATTTCGTCTATGTTATATTTTCCGAGTGTTTTGCTCTATCATTCTTTTAGTTGTAGTAGCTCGTGTAAGTTCGCTCTGTCATCCTTTTGGTGGTGGGTCTGTCATTTCATCGATTTCAAATTATGCGAGTGTGTGTTTCTCTATCATCCTTTTGGTGATAGTAGCCGGTGTGAGTTGGCTCCATCATCCTTTTGGTGGTAGGTCTTTCATTATGTCGATGTCAGATTGTGCGAGTGTGTTTTGCTCTATCATCCTTTTGGTGGTAGTAGCTGGTGTGATTTATCTCAGTAATCCTTTTAGTGATGGGTCTGTCATTTTATCGATGTCAAATTCTGCGAGTGTGTTTTTCTCTATCATCCGATTGGTGGTTGTAGTCGGTGTGAGTTTGCTCCGTCATCCTTTTGTGGTGGTTCTGTGATTTCGTTGATGCTAGATTGTGCGAGTTTGTTTTTCTCTATCATCCTGTTGGTTTTAGTAGCCGGTGTGAGTTTGCTCCGTCTTCCTTTTGGTGGTGGGTCTGTCATTTCGTCGATGTCAGATTGTGCAAGTGTTTTGCTCTATCATTCTTTTAGTGGAAGTAGTCAGTGTGAGTTTTCTATGTCATCCTTTTGGTGGTAGGTCTATCATTTCATTGATGTCAGATTGTGCGAGTCTGTTTTGCTCTATCATTCTTTTGGTGGTAGTAGCGGGTGTGAGTTTGCTCAGTAATCCTTTTTGTGGTGGGTCTGTCATTTCATCGATGTCAGATTGTGTGAGTGTGTTTTGCTCTATCATCCTTTTGGTGGTAGTAGCTGGTGTGAGTTAGCTCCGTCATCCTTTTGGTGGTGGGTCTGTGATTTCTTCGAAGTCAGATTGTGCGAGTGTGTTTTGCTCTATCATCCTTTTGGTGGTAGTAGCTGGTGTGAGTTTGCTCAGTAGTCCTTTTTGTGGTGGGTCTGTCATTTCATCGATGTCAGATTCTGCGAGTGTGTTTTGCTCTATCATCCTTTTGGTGATAGTAGTCGGTGTGAGTTAGCTCTGTCTTCCTTTTGCTGGTCGTTCTGTCATTCCTTCGATGTCAGATTGTGCGAGTATGTTTTGCTCTATCATCCTTTTGGTGGTAGTAGCTGGTGTGAGTTTGCTCAGTAAACCTTTTGGTGGTGGACCTGTCATTTCGTCTATGTCAGATTTTGCGAGTGTTTTGCTCTATCATTCTTTTAGTGGTAGTAGCCCGTGTGAGTTCGCTATGTCATCCTTTTGGTGGTGGGCCTGTCATTTCATTGATTTCAAATTATGCGAGTGTGTGTTTCTCAATCATCCTTTTGGTGATAGTAGCCGGTGTGAGTTCGCTCCATCATCCTTTTGGTGGTGGGTCTATAATTTCGTTAATGTCAGATTGTGCAAATGTGTTTTGCTCTACATCCTTTTGGTGGTAGTAGCTGGTGTGAGTTTGCTCAGTAATCCTTTTAGTGGTGGGTCTGTCATTTCATCGATGTCAGATTCTGCGAGTGTGTTTTGCTCTATCATCCGTTTGGTGGTTGTAGTCGGTGTGAGTTAGCTCCGTCATCCTTTTGGTGGTGGGTCTGTGATTTCGTCGATGACAGATTGTGCGAGTGTGTTTTGCTCTATCATCCTTTTGGTGGTAGTAGCTGGTGTGAGTTTGCTCAGTAATCCTTTTGCTGGTGGGTCTGTCATTTCGTCTATGTCAGATTTTGCGAGTGTTTTGCTCTATCATTCTTTTAGTGGTAGTAGCTCGTGTGAGTTCGCTCTGTCATCCTTTTGGTGGTGGGTCTGTCATTTCATCTATTTCAAATTCTGTGAGTGTGTGTTTCTCTATCATCCTTTTGGTGATAGTAGCCGGTGTGAGTTGGCTCCATCATCCCTTTGGTGGTGGGTCTTTCATTTTGTCGATGTCAGATTGTGCGAGTGTGTTTTGCTCTATCATCCTTTTGGTGGTAGTAGCTGGTGTGAGTTTGCTCAGTAATCCTTTTTGTGGTGGGTCTGTCATTTCATCGATGTCAGATTCTGCGAGTGTGTTTTGCTCTATCATCCTTTTGGTGATAGTAGTCGGTGTAAGTTAGCTCTTTCATCCTTTTGCTGGTCGGCCTGTCATTCCTTCGATGTCAGATTGTGCGAGTGTGTTTTGCTCTATCATCCTTTTGGTGGTAGTAGCTGGTGTGAGTTTGCTCAGTAAACCTTTTGGTGGTGGGTCTGTCATTTCGTCTATGTCAGATTTTGCGAGTGTTTTGCTCTATCATTCTTTTAGTGGTAGTAGCCCGTGTGAGTTTGCTCAGTAATCCTTTTTGTGGTGGGTCTGTCATTTCATCGATTTCAAATTATTTGAGTTTGTGTTTCTCTATCATCCTTTTGGTGATAGTAGCCGGTGTTAGTTCGCTCCATCATCCTTTTGGTGGTGGGTTTGTTATTTCATCGATGTCAGATTGTGCGAGTCTGTTTTGCTCTATCATCCTTTTGGTGGTAGTAGCTGGTGTGAGTTTGCTCAGTAATCCTTTTGGTGGCGGGTCTGTCATTTCATCAATGTCAGATTGTGTTTTTGTGTCTTGCTCTATCATCCTTTTGGGTGTAGTAGCTGGTGTGAGTTGGCTCCGTCATCCTTTTGGTGGTGGGTCTGTGATTTCGTCGATGTCAGATTGTGCGAGTGTGTTTTGCTCTATCATCCTTTAGGTGGTAGTAGCTGGTGTGAGTTTGCTCAGTAATCCTTTTTGTGGTGGGTCTGTCATTTCATCGATGTTAGATTCTGCGAGTGTGTTTTGCTCTATCATCCTTTTGGTGATAGTAGTCGGTGTGAGTTAGCTCGGTCATCCTTTTGCTGGTCGGTCTGTCATTCCTTCGATGTTAGATTGTACAAGTGTGTTTTGCTCTATCATCCTTTTGGTGGTAGTAGCTGGTGTGAGTTTGCTCAGTAAACCTTTTGGTGGTGGGTCTGTCATTTCGTCTATGTCAGATTTTGCGAGTGTTTTGCTCTATCATTCTTTTAGTGGTAGTAGCCCGTGTGAGTTTGCTCCGTCATCCTTTTGGTGGTGGGTCTGTCATTTCATCGATTTCAAATTATGTGAGTGTGTGTTTCTCTATCATCCTTTTGGTGATAGTAGCCGGTGTCAGTTCGCTCCATCATCCTTTTGGTGGTTGGTCTGTCATTTCATCGATGTCAGATTGTGCGAGTCTGTTTTGCTCTATCATCCTTTTGGTGATAGTAGTCGGTGTGAGTTAGCTCTTTCATCCTTTTGCTGGTCGGCCTGTCATTCCTTCAATGTCAAATTGTGCGAGTCTGTTTTGCTCTATCATCCTTTTGGTGGTAGTAGCTGGTGTGAGTTTGCTCAGTAATCCTTTTTGTGGTGTGTCTCTCATTTCATCGATGTCAGATTGTGCGAGTGTGTTTTGCTCTATCATCCTTTTGGTGGTAGTAGCTGGTGTGAGTTTGCTCAGTAATCCTTATTGTGGTGGGTCTGTCATTTCATCGATGTCAAATTCTGCGAGTGTATTTTGCTCTATCATCCTTTTGGTGATAGTAGTCGGTGTGAGTTAGCTATTTCATCCTTTTGCTGGTCGGTCTGTCATTCCTTCGATGTCAGATTGTGCGAGTGTGTTTTGCTCTATCATCCTTTTGGTGGTAGTAGCTGGTGTGAGTTTGCTCAGTAAACCTTTTGGTGGTGGGTCTGTCATTTCATCTATGTCAGATTTTGCGAGTGTTTTGCTCTATCATTCTTTTAGTGGTAGTAGCCCGTGTGAGTTTGCTCAGTAATCCTTTTTGTGGTGGGTCTGTCATTTCATCGATTTCAAATTATTTGAGTGTGTGTTTCTCTATCATCCTTTTGGTGATAGTAGCCGGTGTCAGTTCGCTCCATCATCCTTTTGGTGGTGGGTCTGTTATTTCATCGATGTCAGATTGTGCGAGTCTGTTTTGCTCTATCATCCTTTTGGTGGTAGTAGCTGGTGTGAGTTTGCTCAGTAATCCTTTTGGTGGCGGGTCTGTCATTTCATCAATGTCAGATTGTGTTTTTGTGTCTTGCTCTATCATCCTTTTGGGTGTAGTAGCTGGTGTGAGTTGGCTCCGTCATCCTTTTGGTGGTGGGTCTGTGATTTCGTCGATGTCAGATTGTGCGAGTCTGTTTTGCTCTATCATCCTTTTGGTGGTAGTAGCTGGTGTGAGTTTGCTCAGTAATCCTTTTTGTGGTGGGTCTGTCATTTCATCGATGTCAGATTGTGCGAGTGTGTTTTGCTCTATCATCCTTTTGGTGGTAGTAGCTGGTGTGAGTTTGCTCAGTAATCCTTTTTGTGGTGGGTATGTCATTTCATCGATGTCAGATTCTGCGAGTGTGTTTTGCTCTATCATCCTTTTGGTGATAGTAGTCGGTGTGAGTTAGCTCTTTCATCCTTTTGCTGGTCGGTATGTCATTCCTTCGATGTCAAATTGTGCGAGTCTGTTTTGCTCTATCATCCTTTTGGTGGTAGTAGCTGGTGTGAGTTTGCTCAGTAATCCTTTTTGTGGTGTGTCTCTCATTTCATCGATGTCAGATTGTGCGAGTGTGTTTTGCTCTATCATCCTTTTGGTGGTAGTAGCTGGTGTGAGTTTGCTCAGTAATCCTTTTTGTGGTGGGTCTGTCATTTCATCGATGTCAAATTCTGCGAGTGTATTTTGCTCTATCATCCTTTTGGTGATAGTAGTCGGTGTGAGTTAGCTATTTCATCCTTTTGCTGGTCGGTCTGTCATTCCTTCGATGTCAGATTGTGCGAGTGTGTTTTGCTCTATCATCCTTTTGGTGGTAGTAGCTGGTGTGAGTTTTCTCAGTAAACCTTTTGGTGGTGGGTCTGTCATTTCGTCTATGTCAGATTTTGCGAGTGTTTTGCTCTATCATTCTTTTAGTGGTAGTAGCCCGTGTGAGTTTGCTCAGTAATCCTTTTTGTGGTGGGTCTGTCATTTCATCGATTTCAAATTATTTGAGTGTGTGTTTCTCTATCATCCTTTTGGTGATAGTAGCCGGTGTCAGTTCGCTCCATCATCCTTTTGGTGGTGGGTCTGTTATTTCATCGATGTCAGATTGTGCGAGTCTGTTTTGCTCTATCATCCTTTTGGTGGTAGTAGCTGGTGTGAGTTTGCTCAGTAATCCTTTTGGTGGCGGGTCTGTCATTTCATCAATGTCAGATTGTGTTTTTGTGTCTTGCTCTATCATCCTTTTGGGTGTAGTAGCTGGTGTGAGTTGGCTCCGTCATCCTTTTGGTGGTGGGTCTGTGATTTCGTCGATGTCAGATTGTGCGAGTGTGTTTTGCTCTATCATCCTTTTGGTGATAGTAGTCGGTGTGAGTTAGCTCTTTCATCCTTTTGCTGGTCGGTCTGTCATTCCTTCGATGTCAAATTGTGCGAGTCTGTTTTGCTCTATCATCCTTTTGGTGGTAGTAGCTGGTGTGAGTTTGCTCAGTAATCCTTTTTGTGGTGTGTCTCTCATTTCATCGATGTCAGATTGTGCGAGTGTGTTTTGCTCTATCATCCTTTTGGTGGTAGTAGCTGGTGTGAGTTTGCTCAGTAATCCTTTTTGTGGTGGGTCTGTCATTTCATCGATGTCAAATTCTGCGAGTGTATTTTGCTCTATCATCCTTTTGGTGATAGTAGTCGGTGTGAGTTAGCTATTTCATCCTTTTGCTGGTCGGTCTGTCATTCCTTCGATGTCAGATTGTGCGAGTGTGTTTTGCTCTATCATCCTTTTGGTGGTAGTAGCTGGTGTGAGTTTGCTCAGTAAACCTTTTGGTGGTGGGTCTGTCATTTCGTCTATGTCAGATTTTGCGAGTGTTTTGCTCTATCATTCTTTTAGTGGTAGTAGCCCGTGTGAGTTTGCTCAGTAATCCTTTTTGTGGTGGGTCTGTCATTTCATCGATTTCAAATTATTTGAGTGTGTGTTTCTCTATCATCCTTTTGGTGATAGTAGCCGGTGTCAGTTCGCTCCATCATCCTTTTGGTGGTGGGTCTGTTATTTCATCGATGTCAGATTGTGCGAGTCTGTTTTGCTCTATCATCCTTTTGGTGGTAGTAGCTGGTGTGAGTTTGCTCAGTAATCCTTTTGGTGGCGGGTCTGTCATTTCATCAATGTCAGATTGTGTTTTTGTGTCTTGCTCTATCATCCTTTTGGGTGTAGTAGCTGGTGTGAGTTGGCTCCGTCATCCTTTTGGTGGTGGGTCTGTGATTTCGTCGATGTCAGATTGTGCGAGTGTGTTTTGCTCTATCATCCTTTTGGTGATAGTAGTCGGTGTGAGTTAGCTCTTTCATCCTTTTGCTGGTCGGTCTGTCATTCCTTCGATGTCAAATTGTGCGAGTCTGTTTTGCTCTATCATCCTTTTGGTGGTAGTAGCTGGTGTGAGTTTGCTCAGTAATCCTTTTTGTGGTGTGTCTCTCATTTCATCGATGTCAGATTGTGCGAGTGTGTTTTGCTCTATCATCCTTTTGGTGGTAGTAGCTGGTGTGAGTTTGCTCAGTAATCCTTTTTGTGGTGGGTCTGTCATTTCATCGATGTCAAATTCTGCGAGTGTATTTTGCTCTATCATCCTTTTGGTGATAGTAGTCGGTGTGAGTTAGCTATTTCATCCTTTTGCTGGTCGGTCTGTCATTCCTTCGATGTCAGATTGTGCGAGTGTGTTTTGCTCTATCATCCTTTTGGTGGTAGTAGCTGGTGTGAGTTTGCTCAGTAAACCTTTTGGTGGTGGGTCTGTCATTTCGTCTATGTCAGATTTTGCGAGTGTTTTGCTCTATCATTCTTTTAGTGGTAGTAGCCCGTGTGAGTTTGCTCAGTAATCCTTTTTGTGGTGGGTCTGTCATTTCATCGATTTCAAATTATTTGAGTGTGTGTTTCTCTATCATCCTTTTGGTGATAGTAGCCGGTGTCAGTTCGCTCCATCATCCTTTTGGTGGTGGGTCTGTTATTTCATCGATGTCAGATTGTGCGAGTCTGTTTTGCTCTATCATCCTTTTGGTGGTAGTAGCTGGTGTGAGTTTGCTCAGTAATCCTTTTGGTGGCGGGTCTGTCATTTCATCAATGTCAGATTGTGTTTTTGTGTCTTGCTCTATCATCCTTTTGGGTGTAGTAGCTGGTGTGAGTTGGCTCCGTCATCCTTTTGGTGGTGGGTCTGTGATTTCGTCGATGTCAGATTGTGCGAGCGTGTTTTGCTCTATCATCCTTTTGGTGATAGTAGTCGGTGTGAGTTAGCTCTTTCATCCTTTTGCTGGTCGGTCTGTCATTCCTTCGATGTCAAATTGTGCGAGTCTGTTTTGCTCTATCATCCTTTTGGTGGTAGTAGCTGGTGTGAGTTTGCTCAGTAATCCTTTTTGTGGTGTGTCTCTCATTTCATCGATGTCAGATTGTGCGAGTGTGTTTTGCTCTATCATCCTTTTGGTGGTAGTAGCTGGTGTGAGTTTGCTCAGTAATCCTTTTTGTGGTGGGTCTGTCATTTCATCGATGTCAAATTCTGCGAGTGTATTTTGCTCTATCATCCTTTTGGTGATAGTAGTCGGTGTGAGTTAGCTATTTCATCCTTTTGCTGGTCGGTCTGTCATTCCTTCGATGTCAGATTGTGCGAGTGTGTTTTGCTCTATCATCCTTTTGGTGGTAGTAGCTGGTGTGAGTTTGCTCAGTAAACCTTTTGGTGGTGGGTCTGTCATTTCGTCTATGTCAGATTTTGCGAGTGTTTTGCTCTATCATTCTTTTAGTGGTAGTAGCCCGTGTGAGTTTGCTCAGTAATCCTTTTTGTGGTGGGTCTGTCATTTCATCGATTTCAAATTATTTGAGTGTGTGTTTCTCTATCATCCTTTTGGTGATAGTAGCCGGTGTCAGTTCGCTCCATCATCCTTTTGGTGGTGGGTCTGTTATTTCATCGATGTCAGATTGTGCGAGTCTGTTTTGCTCTATCATCCTTTTGGTGGTAGTAGCTGGTGTGAGTTTGCTCAGTAATCCTTTTGGTGGCGGGTCTGTCATTTCATCAATGTCAGATTGTGTTTTTGTGTCTTGCTCTATCATCCTTTTGGGTGTAGTAGCTGGTGTGAGTTGGCTCCGTCATCCTTTTGGTGGTGGGTCTGTGATTTCGTCGATGTCAGATTGTGCGAGTGTGTTTTGCTCTATCATCCTTTAGGTGGTAGTAGCTGGTGTGAGTTTGCTCAGTAATCCTTTTGGTGGCGGGTCTGTCATTTCATCAATGTCAGATTGTGTTTTTGTGTCTTGCTCTATCATCCTTTTGGGTGTAGTAGCTGGTGTGAGTTGGCTCCGTCATCCTTTTGGTGGTGGGTCTGTGATTTCGTCGATGTCAGATTGTGCGAGTGTGTTTTGCTCTATCATCCTTTAGGTGGTAGTAGCTGGTGTGAGTTTGCTCAGTAATCCTTTTTGTGGTGGGTCTGTCATTTCATCGATGTTAGATTCTGCGAGTGTGTTTTGCTCTATCATCCTTTTGGTGATAGTAGTCGGTGTGAGTTAGCTCGGTCATCCTTTTGCTGGTCGGTCTGTCATTCCTTCGATGTTAGATTGTACGAGTGTGTTTTGCTCTATCATCCTTTTGGTGGTAGTAGCTGGTGTGAGTTTGCTCAGTAAACCTTTTGGTGGTGGGTCTGTCATTTCGTCTATGTCAGATTTTGCGAGTGTTTTGCTCTATCATTCTTTTAGTGGTAGTAGCCCGTGTGAGTTTGCTCCGTCATCCTTTTGGTGGTGGGTCTGTCATTTCATCGATTTCAAATTATGTGAGTGTGTGTTTCTCTATCATCCTTTTGGTGATAGTAGCCGGTGTCAGTTCGCTCCATCATCCTTTTGGTGGTGGGTCTGTTATTTCATCGATGTCAGATTGTGCGAGTCTGTTTTGCTCTATCATCCTTTTGGTGGTAGTAGCTGGTGTGAGTTTGCTCAGTAATCCTTTTGGTGGCGGGTCTGTCATTTCATCAATGTCAGATTGTGTTTTTGTGTCTTGCTCTATCATCCTTTTGGGTGTAGTAGCTGGTGTGAGTTGGCTCCGTCATCCTTTTGGTGGTGGGTCTGTGATTTCGTCGATGTCAGATTGTGCGAGTGTGTTTTGCTCTATCATCCTTTTGGTGATAGTAGTCGGTGTGAGTTAGCTCTTTCATCCTTTTGCTGGTCGGTCTGTCATTCCTTCGATGTCAAATTGTGCGAGTCTGTTTTGCTCTATCATCCTTTTGGTGGTAGTAGCTGGTGTGAGTTTGCTCAGTAATCCTTTTTGTGGTGTGTCTCTCATTTCATCGATGTCAGATTGTGCGAGTGTGTTTTGCTCTATCATCCTTTTGGTGGTAGTAGCTGGTGTGAGTTTGCTCAGTAATCCTTTTTGTGGTGGGTCTGTCATTTCATCGATGTCAAATTCTGCGAGTGTATTTTGCTCTATCATCCTTTTGGTGATAGTAGTCGGTGTGAGTTAGCTATTTCATCCTTTTGCTGGTCGGTCTGTCATTCCTTCGATGTCAGATTGTGCGAGTGTGTTTTGCTCTATCATCCTTTTGGTGGTAGTAGCTGGTGTGAGTTTGCTCAGTAAACCTTTTGGTGGTGGGTCTGTCATTTCGTCTATGTCAGATTTTGCGAGTGTTTTGCTCTATCATTCTTTTAGTGGTAGTAGCCCGTGTGAGTTTGCTCAGTAATCCTTTTTGTGGTGGGTCTGTCATTTTATCGATTTCAAATTATTTGAGTGTGTGTTTCTCTATCATCCTTTTGGTGATAGTAGCCGGTGTCAGTTCGCTCCATCATCCTTTTGGTGGTGGGTCTGTTATTTCATCGATGTCAGATTGTGCGAGTCTGTTTTGCTCTATCATCCTTTTGGTGGTAGTAGCTGGTGTGAGTTTGCTCAGTAATCCTTTTGGTGGCGGGTCTGTCATTTCATCAATGTCAGATTGTGTTTTTGTGTCTTGCTCTATCATCCTTTTGGGTGTAGTAGCTGGTGTGAGTTGGCTCCGTCATCCTTTTGGTGGTGGGTCTGTGATTTCGTCGATGTCAGATTGTGCGAGTGTGTTTTGCTCTATCATCCTTTAGGTGGTAGTAGCTGGTGTGAGTTTGCTCAGTAATCCTTTTGGTGGCGGGTCTGTCATTTCATCAATGTCAGATTGTGTTTTTGTGTCTTGCTCTATCATCCTTTTGGGTGTAGTAGCTGGTGTGAGTTGGCTCCGTCATCCTTTTGGTGGTGGGTCTGTGATTTCGTCGATGTCAGATTGTGCGAGTGTGTTTTGCTCTATCATCCTTTAGGTGGTAGTAGCTGGTGTGAGTTTGCTCAGTAATCCTTTTTGTGGTGGGTCTGTCATTTCATCGATGTTAGATTCTGCGAGTGTGTTTTGCTCTATCATCCTTTTGGTGATAGTAGTCGGTGTGAGTTAGCTCGGTCATCCTTTTGCTGGTCGGTCTGTCATTCCTTCGATGTTAGATTGTACGAGTGTGTTTTGCTCTATCATCCTTTTGGTGGTAGTAGCTGGTGTGAGTTTGCTCAGTAAACCTTTTGGTAGTGGGTCTGTCATTTCGTCTATGTCAGATTTTGCGAGTGTTTTGCTCTATCATTCTTTTAGTGGTAGTAGCCCGTGTGAGTTTGCTCCGTCATCCTTTTGGTGGTGGGTCTGTCATTTCATCGATTTCAAATTATGTGAGTGTGTGTTTCTCTATCATCCTTTTGGTGATAGTAGCCGGTGTCAGTTCGCTCCATCATCCTTTTGGTGGTGGGTCTGTTATTTCATCGATGTCAGATTGTGCGAGTCTGTTTTGCTCTATCATCCTTTTGGTGGTAGTAGCTGGTGTGAGTTTGCTCAGTAATCCTTTTGGTGGCGGGTCTGTCATTTCATCAATGTCAGATTGTGTTTTTGTGTCTTGCTCTATCATCCTTTTGGGTGTAGTAGCTGGTGTGAGTTGGCTCCGTCATCCTTTTGGTGGTGGGTCTGTGATTTCGTCGATGTCAGATTGTGCGAGTGTGTTTTGCTCTATCATCCTTTTGGTGATAGTAGTCGGTGTGAGTTAGCTCTTTCATCCTTTTGCTGGTCGGTCTGTCATTCCTTCGATGTCAAATTGTGCGAGTCTGTTTTGCTCTATCATCCTTTTGGTGGTAGTAGCTGGTGTGAGTTTGCTCAGTAATCCTTTTTGTGGTGTGTCTCTCATTTCATCGATGTCAGATTGTGCGAGTGTGTTTTGCTCTATCATCCTTTTGGTGGTAGTAGCTGGTGTGAGTTTGCTCAGTAATCCTTTTTGTGGTGGGTCTGTCATTTCATCGATGTCAAATTCTGCGAGTGTATTTTGCTCTATCATCCTTTTGGTGATAGTAGTCGGTGTGAGTTAGCTATTTCATCCTTTTGCTGGTCGGTCTGTCATTCCTTCGATGTCAGATTGTGCGAGTGTGTTTTGCTCTATCATCCTTTTGGTGGTAGTAGCTGGTGTGAGTTTGCTCAGTAAACCTTTTGGTGGTGGGTCTGTCATTTCGTCTATGTCAGATTTTGTGAGTGTTTTGCTCTATCATTCTTTTAGTGGTAGTAGCCCGTGTGAGTTTGCTCAGTAATCCTTTTTGTGGTGGGTCTGTCATTTCATCGATTTCAAATTATTTGAGTGTGTGTTTCTCTATCATCCTTTTGGTGATAGTAGCCGGTGTCAGTTCGCTCCATCATCCTTTTGGTGGTGGGTCTGTTATTTCATCGATGTCAGATTGTGCGAGTCTGTTTTGCTCTATCATCCTTTTGGTGGTAGTAGCTGGTGTGAGTTTGCTCAGTAATCCTTTTGGTGGCGGGTCTGTCATTTCATCAATGTCAGATTGTGTTTTTGTGTCTTGCTCTATCATCCTTTTGGGTGTAGTAGCTGGTGTGAGTTGGCTCCGTCATCCTTTTGGTGGTGGGTCTGTGATTTCGTCGATGTCAGATTGTGCGAGTGTGTTTTGCTCTATCATCCTTTAGGTGGTAGTAGCTGGTGTGAGTTTGCTCAGTAATCCTTTTGGTGGCGGGTCTGTCATTTCATCAATGTCAGATTGTGTTTTTGTGTCTTGCTCTATCATCCTTTTGGGTGTAGTAGCTGGTGTGAGTTGGCTCCGTCATCCTTTTGGTGGTGGGTCTGTGATTTCGTCGATGTCAGATTGTGCGAGTGTGTTTTGCTCTATCATCCTTTAGGTGGTAGTAGCTGGTGTGAGTTTGCTCAGTAATCCTTTTTGTGGTGGGTCTGTCATTTCATCGATGTTAGATTCTGCGAGTGTGTTTTGCTCTATCATCCTTTTGGTGATAGTAGTCGGTGTGAGTTAGCTCGGTCATCCTTTTGCTGGTCGGTCTGTCATTCCTTCGATGTTAGATTGTACGAGTGTGTTTTGCTCTATCATCCTTTTGGTGGTAGTAGCTGGTGTGAGTTTGCTCAGTAAACCTTTTGGTGGTGGGTCTGTCATTTCGTCTATGTCAGATTTTGCGAGTGTTTTGCTCTATCATTCTTTTAGTGGTAGTAGCCCGTGTGAGTTTGCTCCGTCATCCTTTTGGTGGTGGGTCTGTCATTTCATCGATTTCAAATTATGTGAGTGTGTGTTTCTCTATCATCCTTTTGGTGATAGTAGCCGGTGTCAGTTCGCTCCATCATCCTTTTGGTGGTGGGTCTGTTATTTCATCGATGTCAGATTGTGCGAGTCTGTTTTGCTCTATCATCCTTTTGGTGGTAGTAGCTGGGGTGAGTTTGCTCAGTAATCCTTTTGGTGGCGGGTCTGTCATTTCATCAATGTCAGATTGTGTTTTTGTGTCTTGCTCTATCATCCTTTTGGGTGTAGTAGCTGGTGTGAGTTGGCTCCGTCATCCTTTTGGTGGTGGGTCTGTGATTTCGTCGATGTCAGATTGTGCGAGTGTGTTTTGCTCTATCATCCTTTTGGTGATAGTAGTCGGTGTGAGTTAGCTCTTTCATCCTTTTGCTGGTCGGTCTGTCATTCCTTCGATGTCAAATTGTGCGAGTCTGTTTTGCTCTATCATCCTTTTGGTGGTAGTAGCTGGTGTGAGTTTGCTCAGTAATCCTTTTTGTGGTGTGTCTCTCATTTCATCGATGTCAGATTGTGCGAGTGTGTTTTGCTCTATCATCCTTTTGGTGGTAGTAGCTGGTGTGAGTTTGCTCAGTAATCCTTTTTGTGGTGGGTCTGTCATTTCATCGATGTCAAATTCTGCGAGTGTATTTTGCTCTATCATCCTTTTGGTGATAGTAGTCGGTGTGAGTTAGCTATTTCATCCTTTTGCTGGTCGGTCTGTCATTCCTTCGATGTCAGATTGTGCGAGTGTGTTTTGCTCTATCATCCTTTTGGTGGTAGTAGCTGGTGTGAGTTTGCTCAGTAAACCTTTTGGTGGTGGGTCTGTCATTTCGTCTATGTCAGATTTTGCGAGTGTTTTGCTCTATCATTCTTTTAGTGGTAGTAGCCCGTGTGAGTTTGCTCAGTAATCCTTTTTGTGGTGGGTCTGTCATTTCATCGATTTCAAATTATTTGAGTGTGTGTTTCTCTATCATCCTTTTGGTGATAGTAGCCGGTGTCAGTTCGCTCCATCATCCTTTTGGTGGTGGGTCTGTTATTTCATCGATGTCAGATTGTGCGAGTCTGTTTTGCTCTATCATCCTTTTGGTGGTAGTAGCTGGTGTGAGTTTGCTCAGTAATCCTTTTGGTGGCGGGTCTGTCATTTCATCAATGTCAGATTGTGTTTTTGTGTCTTGCTCTATCATCCTTTTGGGTGTAGTAGCTGGTGTGAGTTGGCTCCGTCATCCTTTTGGTGGTGGGTCTGTGATTTCGTCGATGTCAGATTGTGTGAGTGTTTTTTGCTCTATCATCCTTTAGGTGGTAGTAGCTGGTGTGAGTTTTCTCAGTAATCCTTTTGGTGGCGGGTCTGTCATTTCATCAATGTCAGATTGTGTTTTTGTGTCTTGCTCTATCATCCTTTTGGGTGTAGTAGCTGGTGTGAGTTGGCTCCGTCATCCTTTTGGTGGTGGGTCTGTGATTTCGTCGATGTCAGATTGTGCGAGTGTGTTTTGCTCTATCATCCTTTAGGTGGTAGTAGCTGGTGTGAGTTTGCTCAGTAATCCTTTTTGTGGTGGGTCTGTCATTTCATCGATGTTAGATTCTGCGAGTGTGTTTTGCTCTATCATCCTTTTGGTGATAGTAGTCGGTGTGAGTTAGCTCGGTCATCCTTTTGCTGGTCGGTCTGTCATTCCTTCGATGTTAGATTGTACGAGTGTGTTTTGCTCTATCATCCTTTTGGTGGTAGTAGCTGGTGTGAGTTTGCTCAGTAAACCTTTTGGTGGTGGGTCTGTCATTTCGTCTATGTCAGATTTTGCGAGTGTTTTGCTCTATCATTCTTTTAGTGGTAGTAGCCCGTGTGAGTTTGCTCCGTCATCCTTTTGGTGGTGGGTCTGTCATTTCATCGATTTCAAATTATGTGAGTGTGTGTTTCTCTATCATCATTTTGGTGATAGTAGCCGGTGTCAGTTCGCTCCATCATCCTTTTGGTGGTTGGTCTGTCATTTCATCGATGTCAGATTGTGCGAGTCTGTTTTGCTCTATCATCCTTTTGGTGGTAGTAGCTGGTGTGAGTTTGCTCAGTAATCCTTTTTGTGGTGGGTCTGTCATTTCATCGATGTCAGATTGTGCGAGTGTGTTTTGCTCTATCATCCTTTTGGTGGTAGTAGCTGGTGTGAGTTTGCTCAGTAATCCTTTTTGTGGTGGGTCTGTCATTTCATCGATGTCAGATTCTGCGAGTGTGTTTTGCTCTATCATCCTTTTGGTGATAGTAGTCGGTGTGAGTTAGCTCTTTCATCCTTTTGCTGGTCGGTCTGTCATTCCTTCGATGTCAAATTGTGCGAGTCTGTTTTGCTCTATCATCCTTTTGGTGGTAGTAGCTGGTGTGAGTTTGCTCAGTAATCCTTTTTGTGGTGTGTCTCTCATTTCATCGATGTCAGATTGTGCGAGTGTGTTTTGCTCTATCATCCTTTTGGTGGTAGTAGCTGGTGTGAGTTTGCTCAGTAATCCTTTTTGTGGTGGGTCTGTCATTTCATCGATGTCAAATTCTGCGAGTGTATTTTGCTCTATCATCCTTTTGGTGATAGTAGTCGGTGTGAGTTAGCTCTTTCATCCTTTTGCTGGTCGGTCTGTCATTCCTTCGATGTCAGATTGTGCGAGTGTGTTTTGCTCTATCATCCTTTTGGTGGTAGTAGCTGGTGTGAGTTTGCTCAGTAAACCTTTTGGTGGTGGGTCTGTCATTTCGTCTATGTCAGATTTTGCGAGTGTTTTGCTCTATCATTCTTTTAGTGGTAGTAGCCCGTGTGAGTTTGCTCAGTAATCCTTTTTGTGGTGGGTCTGTCATTTCATCGATTTCAAATTATTTGAGTGTGTGTTTCTCTATCATCCTTTTGGTGATAGTAGCCGGTGTCAGTTCGCTCCATCATCCTTTTGGTGGTGGGTCTGTTATTTCATCGATGTCAGATTGTGCGAGTCTGTTTTGCTCTATCATCCTTTTGGTGGTAGTAGCTGGTGTGAGTTTGCTCAGTAATCCTTTCGGTGGCGGGTCTGTCATTTCATCAATGTCAGATTGTGTTTTTGTGTCTTGCTCTATCATCCTTTTGGGTGTAGTAGCTGGTGTGAGTTGGCTCCGTCATCCTTTTGGTGGTGGGTCTGTGATTTAGTCGATGTCAGATTGTGCGAGTGTGTTTTGCTCTATCATCCTTTAGGTGGTAGTAGCTGGTGTGAGTTTGCTCAGTAATCCTTTTTGTGGTGGGTCTGTCATTTCATCGATGTTAGATTCTGCGAGTGTGTTTTGCTCTATCATCCTTTTGGTGATAGTAGTCGGTGTGAGTTAGCTCGGTCATCCTTTTGCTGGTCGGTCTGTCATTCCTTCGATGTTAGATTGTGCGAGTGTGTTTTGCTCTATCATCCTTTTGGTGGTAGTAGCTGGTGTGAGTTTGTTCAGTAAACCTTTTGGTGGTGGGTCTGTCATTTCGTCTATGTCAGGTTTTGCGAGTGTTTTGCTCTATCATTCTTTTAGTGGTAGTAGCCCGTGTGAGTTCGCTCCGTCATCCTTTTGGTGGTGGGTCTGTCATTTCATCGATTTCAAATTATGTGAGTGTGTGTTTCTCTATCATCCTTTTGGTGATAGTAGCCGGTGTCAGTTCGCTCCATCATCCTTTTGGTGGTGGGTCTGTCATTTCATCGATGTCAGATTGTGCGAGTCTGTTTTGCTCTATCATCCTTTTGGTGGTAGTAGCTGGTGTGAGTTTGCTCAGTAATCCTTTTTGTGGTGGGTATGTCATTTCATCGATGTCAGATTGTGCGAGTGTGTTTTGCTCTATCATCCTTTTGGTGGTAGTAGCTGGTGTGAGTTTGCTCAGTAATCCTTTTTGTGGTGGGTCTGTCATTTCATCGATGTCAGATTCTGCGAGTGTGTTTTGCTCTATCATCCTTTTGGTGATAGTATTCGGTGTGAGTTAGCTCTTTCATCCTTTTGCTGGTCGGTCTGTCATTCCTTCGATGTCAAATTGTGCGAGTCTGTTTTGCTCTATCATCCTTTTGGTGGTAGTAGCTGGTGTGAGTTTGCTCAGTAATCCTTTTTGTGGTGTGTCTCTCATTTCATCGATGTCAGATTGTGCGAGTGTGTTTTGCTCTATCATCCTTTTGGTGGTAGTAGCTGGTGTGAGTTTGCTCAGTAATCCTTTTTGTGGTGGGTCTGTCATTTCATCGATGTCAAATTCTGCAAGTGTATTTTGCTCTATCATCCTTTTGGTGATAGTAGTCGGTGTGAGTTAGCTCTTTCATCCTTTTGCTGGTCGGTCTGTCATCCCTTCGATGTCAGATTGTGCGAGTGTGTTTTGCTCTATCATCCTTTTGGTGGTAGTAGCTGGTGTGAGTTTGCTCAGTACACCTTTTAGTGGTGGGCCTGTCATTTCGTCTATGTCAGATTTTGCGAGTGTTTTGCTCTATCATTCTTTTAGTGGTAGTAGCCCGTGTGAGTTCGCCCCGTCATCCTTTTGGTGGTGGGTCTGTCATTTCATCGATTTCAAATTATGTGAGTGTGTGTTTCTCTATCATCCATTTGGTGATAGTAGCCGGTGTCAGTTCGCTCCATCATCCTTTTGGTGGTGGGTCTGTCATTTCATCGATGTCAGATTGTGCGAGTCTGTGTTTCTCTTTCATCCTTTTGGTGGTAGTAGCTGGTGTGAGTTGGCTCCGTCATCCTTTTGGTGGTGGGTCTGTGATTTCGTCGATGTCAGATTGTGCGAGTGTGTTTTGCTCTATCATCCTTTTGGTGGTAGGAGCTGGTGTGAGTTTCCTCAGTAATCCTTTTTATGGTGGGTCTGTCATTTTATTGATGTCAGATTGTCCGAGTGTGTTTTGCTCTATCATCCGTTTGGTGGTTGTAGTCGGTGTGAGTTTGCTCCGTCATCCTTTTTGTGGTGGTTCTGTGATTTCGTTGATGCAAGATTGTGCGAGTTTGTTTTTCTCTATCATCCTGTTGGTTTTAGTAGCCGGTGTGAGTTTGCTCCGTCTTCCTTTTGGTGGTGGGTCTATCATTTCGTCGATGTCAGATTGTTCGAGTGTTTTTCTCTATCATTCTTTTAGTGGTAGTAGCCGGTGTGAGTTTTCTCGGTCATCCTTTTGTTGGTGGGTCTATCATTTCATTGATGTCAGATTGTGCGAGTCTGTTTTGCTCTATCATCCTTTTGGTGGTAGTAGCTGGTGTGAGTTTGCTCAATAATCCTTTTGGTGGTGGGTCTGTCATTTCATCAATGTCAGATTGTGTTTGTGTGTCTTGCTCTATCATCCTTTTGGGTGTAGTAGCTGGTGTGAGTTGGCTCCGTCATCCTTTTGGTGGTGGGTCTGTGATTTCGTCGATGTCAGATTGTGCGAGTGTGTTTTGCTCTATCATCCTTTTGGTGGTAGTAGCTGGTGTGAGTTTGCTCAGTAATCCTTTTTGTGGTGGGTCTGTCATTTCATCGATGTCAAATTCTGCGAGTGTGTTTTGCTCTATCATCCTTTTGGTGATAGTAGTCGGTGTGAGTTAGCTCGGTCATCCTTTTGCTGGTCGGTCTGTCATTTCGTCTATGTCAGATTATGCGAGTGTGTGTTTCTCTATCATCCTTTTGGTGATAGTAGCCGGTGTGAGTTTGCTCCATCATCCTTTTGGTGGTGGGTCTGTCATTTCCTCGATGTCAGATTGTATGAGTCTGTTTTGCTCTATCATCCTTTTGGTGGTAGTAGCTGGTGGGAGTTTGCTCAGTAATCCTTTTGGTGGTGGGTCTGTCATTTCATCAATGTCAGATTGTGTTAGTGTGTTTTGCTCTATCATCCTTTTGGTGGTAGGAGTTGGTGTGAGTTTGCTCCGTCATCCTTTTTGTGGTGGGTCTATCAATTCGTCGATGTCACATTGTGCGAGTGTGTTTTGCTCTATTATCCTTTTGGTGGTAGTAGCCGTTGTGAGTTTGCTATGTCATCCTTTTGGTGGTGGGTCTGTCATTTCATCAATTTCAGATTGTGCAAGTGTGTGTTGCTCTATCATCCTTTTGGTGATAGCAGCTGGTGTGAGTTTGCTTCGTCATCCTTTTGGCGGTGGGTTGGTCATTTCATCGATGTCAGATTCTGCGAGTGTTTTGCTCCACCATTCTTTTAGTGTTAGTAGCCGGTGTGAGTTTGCTCCGTCTTCCTTTTGGTGGTGGGTCTATCATTTCGTCGATGTCAGATTGTTCGAGTGTTTTGCTCTATCATCCTTTTGGTGATAGTAGCCGGTGTGAGTTGGCTCCATCATCCCTTTGGTGGTGGGTCTTTCATTTTGTCGATGTCAGATTGTGCGAGTGTGTTTTGCTCTATCATCCTTTTGGTGGTAGTAGCTGGTGTGAGTTTGCTCAGTAATCCTTTTAGTGGTGGGTCTGTCATTTTATTGATGTAAGATTCTGCGAGTGTGTTTTGCTCTATCATCCGTTTGGTGGTTGTAGTCGGTGTGAGTTTGCTCTGTCATCCTATTTGTGGTGGTTCTGTGATTTCGTTGATGCAAGATTGTGCGAGTTTGTTTTTCTCTATCATTCTGTTGGTTTTAGTAGACGGTGTGAGTTTTCTCCGTCTTCCTTTTGGTGGTGGGTCTATCATTTCGTCGATGTCAGATTGTGCGAGTGTTTTGCTCTATCATTCTTTTAGTGGTAGTAGCCGGTGTGATTTTTCTCAGTCATCCTTTTGTTGGTGGGTCTATCAATTCATTGATGTTAGATTGTGCGAGTCTGTTTTGCTCTATCATCCTTTTGGTGGTAGTAGCTGGTGTGAGTTTGCTCAGTAATCCTTTTGGTGGTGGGTCTGTCATTTCATCGATGTCAGATTATGTGAGTGTGTTTTGCTCTATCATCCTTTTGGTGGTAGTAGCTGGTGTGAGTTAGCTCCGTCATCCTTTTGGTGGTGGGTCTGTCATTTCATCGATGTCAGATTCTGCGAGTGTGTTTTGCTCTATCATCCTTTTGGTGATAGTAGTCGGTGTGAGTTTGCTCAGTAATCCTTTTCTTGGTCGGTCTGTCATTCCTTCGATGTCAGATTGTGCGAGTGTGTTTTGCTCTATCATCCTTTTGGTGGTAGTAGCTGGTGTGTGTTTGCTCAGTAAACCTTTTGGTGGTGGGTCTGTCATTTCGTATATGTCAGATTTTGCGAGTGTTTTCCTCTATCATTCTTTTAGTGGTAGTAGCTCGTGTGAGTTCCCTCCGTCATCCTTTTGGTGGTGGGTCTGTCATTTCATCAATTTCAAATTATGTGAGTGTGTGTTTCTCTATCATCCTTTTGGTGATAGTAGCCGGTGTCAGTTCGCTCCATCATCCTTTTGGTGGTGGGTCTGTCATTTCATCGATGTCAGATTGTGCGAGTCTGTTTTGCTCTATCATCCTTTTTGTGGTAGTAGCTGGTGTGAGTTTGCTCAGTAATCCTTTTGGTGGCGGGTCTGTCATTTCATTAATGTCAGATTGTGTTTGTGTGTCTTGCTCTATCATCCTTTTGGTGGTAGTAGCTGGTGTGAGTTGGCTTCGTCATCCTTTTGGTGGTGGGTCTGTGATTTCGTCGATGTCAGATTGTGCGAGTGTGTTTTGCTCTATCATCCTTTTGGTGGTAGTAGCTGGTGTGAGTTTGCTCAGTAATCCTTTTGGTGGTGGGTCTGTCATTTCATCGATGTCAGATTCTGCGAGTGTGTTTTGCTCTATCATCTTTTTGGTGATAGTAGTCGGTGTGAGTTAGCTCGGCCATCCTTTTGCTGGTCGGTCTGTCATTCCTTCGATGTCAGATTGTGCGAGTATGTGTTGCTCTATCATCCTTTTGGTGGTAGTAGCTGGTGTGTGTTTGCTCAGTAAACCTTTTGGTGGTGGGTCTGTCATTTCGTCTATGTCAGATTTTGCGAGTGTTTTGCTCTATCATTCTTTTAGTGGCAGTAGCCCGTGTTAGTTCGCTCCGTCATCTTTTTGGTGGTGGGTCTGTCATTTCATCGATTTCAAATTATGCGAGTGTGTGTTTCTCTATCATCCTTTTGGTGATAGTAGCCGGTATGAGTTTGCTCCATCATCCTTTTGGTAGTGGGTCTGTCATTTCCTCGATGTCAGATTGTACGAGTCTGTTTTGCTCTATCATCCTTTGGGTGGTAGTAGCTGGTGTGAGTTTGCTCAGTAATCCTTTTGGTGGTGGGTCTGTCATTTCATCAATGTCAGATTGTGTTAGTGTGTTTTGCTCTATCATCCTTTTGGTGGTAGTAGTTTGTGTGAGTTGGCTCCGTCATCCTTTTGGTGGTGGGTCTGTGATTTCGTCGATGTCAGATTTTGCGAGTGTGTTTTGCTCTATCATCCTTTTGGTGGTAGTAGCTGGTGTGAGTTTCCTCAGTAATCCTTTTTGTGGTGGGTCTGTCATTTCATCGATGTCAGATTCTGCGAGTGTGTTTTGCTCTATCATCCTTTTGGTGATACTAGTCGGTGTGAGTTAGCTCCGTCATCCTTTTGTTGGTCGGTCTGTCATTTTGTCGATGTCAGATTGTGCGAGTATGTTTTGCTCTATCATCCTTTTGGTGGTAGTAGCTGGTGTGAGTTTGCTCAGTAATCCTTTTCGTAGTGGGTCTGTCATTTCGTCTATGTCAGATTTTGCGAGTGTTTTGCTCTATCATTCTTTTAGTGGTAGTAACTCGTGTTAGTTCGCTCTGTCATCCTTTTGGTGGTGGGTTTGTCATTTCATCGATTTCAAATTATGTGAGTGTGTATTTCTCTATCATCCTTTTGGTGTGAGTTCGCTCCATCATCCTTTTGGTGGTGGGTCTGTCATATCATCGATGTCAGATTGTGCGAGTCTGTTTTGCTCTATCATCCTTTTGGTGGTAGTAGCTGGTGCGAGTCTGTTTGCTCAGTAATCCTTTTAGTGGTGGGTCTGTAATTTTATCGATGTCAGATTCTGCGAGTGTGTTTTGCTGTATCATCCGTTTGGTGGTTGTAGTCGGTGTGAGTTTGCTCCGTCATCCTTTTTGTGGTGGTTCTGTGATTTCATCGATGCTAGATTGTGCGAGTTTGTTTTTCTCTATCATCCTGTTGGTTTTAGTAGCCGGTGTGAGTTTGCTCCGTCTTCCTTTTGGTGGTGGGTCCGTCATTTCGTCGATGTCAGATTGTGCGAGTGTTTTGCTCTGTCATTCTTTTAGTAGTATTAGCCGGTGTGAGTTTTCTCAGTCATCCTTTTGGTGGTGGGTCTATCATTTCATTGATGTCAGATTGTGCGAGTCTGTTTTGCTGTATCATCCTTTTGATGGTAGTAGCTGGTGTGAATTTACGCAGTAATCCTATTTGTGGTGGGTCTGTCATTTCATCGATGTCAAATTCTGCGAGTGTGTTTTGCTATATCATCCTTTTGGTGATAGTAGTCGGTGTGAGTTAGCTTTGTCATCCTTTTGCTGGTCAGTCTGTCATTCCTTCGATGTCAGATTGTGCGAGTATGTTTTGCTCTATCATTCTTTTGGTGGTAGTAGCTGGTGTGAGTTTGCTCAGTAAACCTTTTGGTGGTGGGTCTGTCATTTCGTCTATGTCAGATTTTGCGAGTGTTTTGCACTATCATTCTTTTAGTGGTAGTAGCCCGTGTGAGTTTGCTCTGTCATCCTTTTGGTGGTGGGTCTGTCATTTCATCGATTTCAAATTATGCGAGTGTGTGTTTCTCTATCATCCTTTTGGTGATAGTAGCCGGTGTGAGTTCGCTCCATCATCCTTTTGGTGGTGGGTCTGTAATTTCGTCAATGTCAGATTGTGCAAGTGTGTTTTGCTCTACATCCTTTTGGTGGTGGTAGTAGCTGGTGTGACTTTGCTAAGTAATCCTTTTAGTGGTGGGTCTGTCATTTCATCAATGTCAGATTCTGCGAGTGTGTTTTGCTCTATCATCCGTTTGGTGGTTGTAGTCGGTGTGAGTTAGCTCCGTCATCCTTTTGGTGGTGGGTCTGTGATATCGTCGATGTCAGATTGTGCGAGTGTGTTTTGCTCTATCATCCTTTTGGTGGTAGTAGCTAGTGTGAGTTTGCTCAGTAATCTTTTTTGTTGTGGGTCTGTCATTTCATCGATGTCAGATTCTGCGAGTGTGTTTTGCTCTATCATCCTTTGGTGATAGTAGTCGGTGTGAGTTAGCTTCGTCATCCTTTCGCTGGTTCGTGTGTCATTTCGTCGATGTCAGATTGTGCGAGTTTGTTTTGCTCTATCATCCTTTTGGTGGTAAATGCTGGTATGAGTTTGCTCAGTAATCCTTTTGGTGGTGGGTCTGTCATTTCGTCTATTTCAGATTTTGCGAGTGTTTTTCTTTATCATTCTTTTTGTGGTAGTAGCCCGTGTGAGTTCGCTCCGTCATCCTTTTGTTGGTGGGTCTGTCATTTCATCGATTTCAAATTATGCGAGTGTGTGTTTCTCTATCATCCTTTTGGTGATAGTAGCCGGTGTGAGTTCGCTCTGTCATCCTTTTGGTGGTGGGTCTGTCATTTCGTCGATGTCAGATTGTGCGAGTGTGTTTTGCTCTATCATCCTTTTAGTGGTGGTAGCTGGTGTGAGTTTGCTCAGTAATCCTTTTAGTGGTGGGTCTCTCATTTCATCGATGTCAGATTCTGCGAGAGTGTTTTGCTCTATCATCCGTTTAGTGGTTGTAGTAGGTGTGAGTTTGCTCCGTCATCCTTTTTTGGGGTGGGTCTGTGATTTTGTTGATGCTAGATTGTGCGAGTTTGTTTTTCTCTACCATCCTTTTGCTTTTATTAGCCGGTGTGAGTTTGCTCCGTCTTCCTTTTGGTGGTGGGTTTGTCATTTCGTCGATGTCAGATTGTGCGATTGTTTTGCTCTATCATTCTTTTAGTGGTAGTAGCCGGTGTGAGTTTGCTCAGTAATCCTTTTTGTGGTGGGTCTGTCATTTCATCGATGTAAGATTACGCGAGTGTGTTTTGCTCTATCGTCCTTTTGGTGATAGTAGTCGGTATGAGTTAGCTCCGTCATTCTTTTGCTGCTCGATCTGTCATTTTATCGATGTCAGATTGTACGAGTGTGTTTTGCTCTATTATCCTTTTGGTTGTAGTAGCCGTTGTCAGTTTGCTCCGTCAACCTTTTGGTGGTGGGTCTCAAATTTCGTCGATATCAGATTGTGCGAGTGTGTTTTTCTCTATCATCCTTTTGGTGGTAGTAGTTGGTGTGAGTTTGCTCAGTAATCCTTTTAGTGGTGGGTCTGTCATTTCATCGATGTCAGATTCTGCGAGTGTGTTTTGCTCTATCATCCGTTTGGTGGTTGTAGTCGGTGTGAGCTAGCTCCGTCATCCTTTTGGTGGTGGGCCTGTGATTTCGTCGATGTCAGATTGTGCGAGTGTGTTTTGCTCTATCATCCTTTGGGTGGTAGTAGCTGGTGTGAGTATGCTCAGTAATCCTTTTTGTTGTGCGTCTGTCATTTCATCGATGTCAGATTCTGCGGGTGTGTTTTGCTCTATCATCTTTTTGGTGATAGTAGTCGGAGTGAGTTAGCTCCGTCATCCTTTTGCTGGTCGGTCTGTCATTTCGTCGATGTCAGATTGTGCGAGTATGTTTTGCTCTATCATCGTGTTGATGGTAGTAGCCTGTGTGAGTTGGCTCAGTAATCCTTTTGGTGGTGGGTCTGTCATTTCGTCTATGTCAGATTTTGCGAGTGTTGTTCTCTATCATTCTTTTAGTGTTAGTAGCTGGTGTAAGTTTTATCAATCATCCTTTTGCTGGTGGGTCTATTATTCCATCGATGTCAGATTGTGCGAGTCTGTTTTTCTCTATCAGCCTTTTGATGGTAGTAACTGGTGCTCGTTTGCTCAGTAATCCTTTTGGTGGTGGGTCTGTCATTTCATCGATGTCAGATTGTATGAGTGTGTTTTTCTCTATCATACTTTTGGTGATAGTAGCCGGTGCGAGTTTGCTCCGTCATCCTTTTGGTGGTCGAACTGTGATATCGTCGACGCTAGATTCTGCGATTTTGTTTTGCTCTATCATCCTTTTATTTTAGTAGCCAATGTGAGTTCGCCCCGTCATCGTTTTGGTGGTGGGTTTGTCATTTCGTCTATACTAGATTTTGGGTGTTTTTCTTTTAATGGTAGTAGCCGGTGTGAGTTCGCTCCGTCATCCTTTTGGTGTTGGGTCTGTCTTTTCATCGATTTTAAATTATGCGAGTGTGTGTTTCTCTATCATCCTTTTGGTGATAGTAGCCGGTGTGAGTTCGCTCTGTCATCCTTTTGGTGGTGGGTCTGTCATTTCGTCGATGTCAGATTCTGCGAGTGTGTTTTCCTCTATCATCCGTTTTTGTGGTTGTAACCGGTGTGAGTTTGCTCTGTCATCCTTTTGGTGGTGGGTCTGTGATTTCGTTGATGCTAGATTGTGCGAGTTTGTTTTTCTCTATCATCCTTTTTGTTTTAGTAGCCGGTGTGAGTTCGCTCCATCTTCCTTTTGGTGGTGGGTCTGTCATTTCGTCGATGTCAGATTGTGCAAGTGTTTTTCTCTATCATTCTTTTAGTGGTAGTAGCCGGTGTGAGTTTCCTCAGTCATCCTTTTGGTGGTGGGACTATCATTTCATCGATGTCTGATTGTACGAGTCTGTTTTGCTCTATCATCCTTTTGGTGGTAGTAGCTAGTGTAAGTTTGCTCAGTAATCCTTTTGGTGATGGGTCTGTCATTTCATCGATGTCAGATTCTGCGAGTGTGTTTTGCTCTATCATCCTTTTGGTGATAGTAGTCGGTATGAGTTAGCTCTGTCATCCTCATGTTGGTCGGTCTGTCATTTCGTCGATGTCAGATTGTGCGAGTGTGTTTTACTCTATTATCCTTTTGGTGGTAGTAGCCGTTGTGAGTTCGCTCCGTCATCCTTTTGGTGGTGAGTCTGTCATTTCATCGATGTCAGATTGTCAAGTGTGTTTTGCTCTATCATCCGTTTGTTGGTAGTAGCCGATGTGAGTTTGCTCCGTCATCCTTTTAGTGGTGGGTATGTCATTACGTCGATGTCAGATTGTGCTAGTGTTTTGCTCTATCATTCTTTTGTGGTAGTAGCCGGTGTGAGTTTGATCAGTCATCCTTTTGGTGGTGGGTCTATCATTTCATTCATGTCAGATTGTGCGAGTCTGTTTTGCTCTATCATCCTTTTGGTGGTAGTAGCTGGTGGGAGTTTGCTCAGTAATCCTTTTGGTGGTGGGTCTATCATTCCATCGATGTCAGATTATGCGAGTGTGTTTTGCTCTATCATCCTTTTGGTGGTAGTAGCTGGTGTGAGTTTGCTCAGTAATCCTTTTGGTGGTGGGTCTGTCATTTCACCAATATTAAATTGTACGAGTGTGTTTTATTCTATCATACTTTTGGTGATAGTAGCCGGTGTGAGTTTGCTCCGTCATCCTTTTGGTGGTGGGTCTGTGATTTCGTCGACCCTAGATTGTGCGAGTTTGTTTTGCTCTATCATCCTTTTATTTTATTTGCCAATGTGAGTTCAACCCGTTATCATTTTGGTGGTGGGTCTGTCATTTTGTCCATGTTAGATTTTGCGAGTGTTTTGCTATATCATTCTCTTAGTGGTAGTAGCCGGTGTGAGTTCGCTCCATCATACTTTTGGTGGTGGGTCTGTCTTTTGATCGATTTCAAATTGTGCGAGTGTGTTTTGCTCTATCATCCTTTTGGTGGTAGTAGCTGGTGTGAGTTTCCTTAGTAATCCTTTTTGTGGTGGGTCTGTCATTTCATTGTTTTCAGATTCTGCGAGTTTGTTTTGCTCTATCATCCGTTTGGTGGTAGTAGCCGGTGTGAGTTTGGTTCGTCATTCTTTTGGTGGTGGGTCTGTCTTTTCATCGATTTCAAATTATGCGAGTGTGTGTTTCTCTATCATCCTTTTGGTGATAGTAGCCAGTGTGAGTTCGCTCCGTCATCCTTTTGGTGGTGGGTATGTCATTTCGTCGATGTCAGATTCTGCGAGTGTGTTTTGCTCTATCATCCTTTTGGTGGTTGTAACCGGTGTGAGTTTGCTCCGTAATCCTTTTGGTGGTGGGTCTGTGATTTCGTTGATGCTAGATTGTGCGAGTTTGTTTTTCTCTATCATCCTTTTGGTTTTAGTAGCCGGTGTGAGTTTGCTCCGTCTTCCTTTTGGTGGTGGGTCTATCATTTCATCGATGTCTGATTATGCGAGTCTGTTTTGCTCTATCATCCTTTTGGTGGTAGAAGCTGGTGTGAGTTTACTCAGTAATCCTTTTGGTGAAGGGTCTGTCATTTCATCGATGTCAGATTCTGTAAGTGTATTTTGCTCTATCATCCTTTTGGTGATAGTAGTCAGTATGAGTTAGCTCCGCCATCCTTTTGCTGGTCGGTCTGTCATTTCGTCAATGTCAGATTGTGCGAGTGTGTGTTTACTCTATTATCCTTTTGGTGGTAGTAGCCGTTGTGAGTTCGCTCCGTCATCCTTTTGGTGGTGAGTCTGTCATTTCATCGATGTCAGATTGTGCGAGTGTGTTTTGCTCTATCATCCGTTTGGTGGTAGTAGCCGGTGCGAGTTTGCTCCGTCATCCTTTTGGTGGTGGGTCTGTGATTTCGTCGATGCTAGATTGTGCGAGTTTGTTTTTCTCTATGAACCTCTTGGTTTTAGTAGCCGGTGTGAGTTCACTCCATCTTCCTTTTAGTGGTGGGTCTGTCATTTCGTCGATGTCAGATTGTGCTAGTCTTTTTCTCTATCATTCTTTTGTGGTAGTAGCCGTGTGAGTTTGATCAGTCATCCTTTTGGTGGTGGGTCTATCATTTCATTCATGTCAGATTCTGCGAGTCTATTTTGCTCTATCATCCTTTTGGTGGTGGGTCTATCATTTCATCGTTGTCAGATTGTGCGAGTGTGTTTTGCTCTATCATCCTTTTGGTGGTAGTAGCTGGTGTGACTTTGCTCAGTAATCCTTTTAGTGGTGGGTCTGTCATTTCAACGATGTCAGATTGTACGAGTGTGTTTTGTTCTATCATACTTTTGGTGATAGTAGCCGGTGTTATTTTGCTCCGTCATCCTTTTGGTGGTGGGTCTGTGATTTCGTCGACCCTAGATTGTGCGAGTTTGTTTTGCTTTATCTTCCTTTTATTTTATTTGCCAATGTGAGTTCAACCCGTTATCGTTTTGGTGGTGGGTCTGTAATTTTGTCCATGTCATATTTTGCGAGTGTTTTGCTCTATCATTCTTTTAGTGGTAGTAGCCGGTGTGAGTTTGCTCCATCATCCTTTTGGTGGTGTGTCTGTCTTTTCATCGATTTCAAATTATGCGAGTGTGTATTTCTCTATCATCCTTTTAGTGATAGTAGCCGGTGTGAGTTCGCTCCGTCATCCTTTTGGTGGTGGGTCTGTCATTTCGTCGATGTCAGATTGTGCGAGTGTGTTTTGCCCTATCATCCTTTTGGTGGTAGTAGTTGGTGTGAGTTTCCTCAGTAATCCTTTTTGTGGTGGGTCTGTCATTTCATCGCTTTCAGATTCTGCGAGTGTGTTTTGCACTATCATCCGTTTAGTCGTAGTAGCCGGTGTGAGTTTGGTCTGTCATCCTTTTGGTGGTGGGTCTGTGATTTCGTTGATGCTAGATTGTGCGAGTTTGTTTTTCTCTAACATCTTTTTGGTTTTAGTAGCTGGTGTGAGTTCGCTTCATTTTCCTCTTGGTGGTGGGTCTGTCATTTCGTCGATGTCAGATTGTGCGAGTGTTTTGCTCTATCATTCTTTTAGTGGTAGTAGCCGGTTTGTGTTTCCTCAATCATCCTTTTAGTGGTGGGTCTATCATTTCATTGATGTCAGATTGTTCGAGTCTGTTTTGCTCTATCATCCTTTAGGTGGTTGTAGCTGGTGCGAGTTTGCTCAGTAATCCTTTTGGTGGTGGGTATATCATTTCATCGATGTCACATTGTGCGAGTGTGTTTTGCTCTATCATCCTTTTGGTGGTAGTAGCTGGTGTGAGTTTGCTCAGTAATCCTTTTGGTGATAGTAGCCGGTGTGAGTTAGCTCCGTCATCCTTTTACTTGTCGGTCTGTCATTTCGTCGATGTCAGATTGTGTGAGTGTGTTATGCTCTATTATCCTTTTGGTGGTATTAGCCATTGTGAGTTTGCTCCGTCATCCTTTTGGTGGTGGGTCTGTCATTTCATCGATGTCAGATTGTGCGAGTGTGTTTTGCTCTGTCATCCTTTTGGTGGTAGTAGCCGGTGTGAGTTTGCTCTATCATCCTTTTGGTGGTGGGTCTGTGATTTCGTCGATGCTAGATTGTGCGAGTTTGTTTTTCTCTATCATCCTTTTGGTTTCAGTAGCCGGTGTGAGTTCGCTCCGTCTTCTGTTTGGTGGTGGGTCTGTCATTTCGTCGATGTCAGATTGTGCGAGTGTTTTGCTCTATCATTCTTTTAGTTGTAGTAGCCAGTGTGAGTTTTATCAGTCATCCTTTTGGTGGTGGGTCTATTATTTCATCGATGTCAGATTGTGCGAGTCTGTTTTGTTCTATCATCCTTTTGGTGGTAGTAGCTAGGGTGAGTTTGCTCAGTAATCCTTTTGGTGGTGGGTCTGTCATTTCATCGATGTCAGATTGTGTGAGTGTGTTTTGCTCTATCATCCTTTTGGTGGTAGTAGCTGGTGTCAGGTTGCTCAATAATACTTTTGGTGGTGGGTCTATCATTTCATCGATGTCAGATTGTGCGAGTGTGTTTTGCTCTATCATGCTTTTGGTGGTAGTAGCTGGTGTGAGTTTCCTCAGTAATCCTTTTTTTGGTGGGTCTGTGATTTCGTCGACGCTAGATTATGCGAGTTTGTTTTGCTCTATCATCCTTTTATTTTAGTAACCAATGTGAGTTCTCCCCGTCATCGTTTTCGTGGTGGGTCTGTCATTTCGTCCATGTCAGATTTTGCGAGTGTTTTACTCTATCATTCTTTTAGTGGTAGTAGCCGGTGTGAGTTCAGCTCCGTCATCCTTTTGGTGGTGGGTCTGTCTTTTCATTGATTTCAAATTATGCGAGTGTGTATTTCTCTATCATCCTTTTGGTGATAGTAGCCGGTTTTGTTTGCTCCGTCATCCTTTTGGTGGTGGTTCTGTCATTTCGTCAATGTCAGATTGTACGAGTGTGTGTTGCTCTATCATCCTTTTGGTCGTAGTAGCTGGTGTGAGTTTCCTCAGTAATCCTTTTGGTGGTGGGTCTGTCATTTCATTGCTTTCAGATTCTGCGAGTGTAGTTTGCTCTATCATCCGTTTGGTGGTAGTAGCCGGTATGAGTTTGGTCCGTCATCCTTTTGGTGGTGGGTCTGTGATTTCGTTGATGCTAGATTGTGCGAGTTTGTTTTCCTCTATCATCCTTTTCCTTTTATTAGCCGGTGTGAGTTTGCTCCATATTCCTTTTGGTGGTGGGTCTGACATTTCATCGATGTCAGATTGTGCGAGTGTTTTGCTCTCTCATTCTTTTAGTGGTAGTAGCCGGTGTGAGTTTGCTCAGTCATCCTTTCTGTGGTGAGTCTATCATTTCATTGATGTCAGATTGTGCGAGTCTGTTTTGCTCTATCATTCTTTTATGGTAGTAGCTGGTGTGACTTTGCTCAGTAGTCCTTTTGGTGGTGGGTCTGTCATTTCATCGATGTCAGATTGTGTGAGTGTGTTTTTCTCTATCATCCTTTTGGTGATAGTAGCTGGTGTCAGGTTGCTCAGTAATCCTTTTGGTGGTGGGTCTATCATTTCATCGATGTCAGATTGTGCGAGTTTATTTTGCTCTATCATCCTTTTGGTGGTAGTAGCTGGTGTGAAATTCCTCAGTTATCCTTTTGGTGGTGCGTCTTTCATTTCATCGATGTCAGATTGTACGAGTGTGTTTTGCTCTATCATACTTTTGGTGATAGTAGCCGGTGTGGGTTTGCTCCATCATCCTTTTGGTGGTGGGTCTATGATTTCGTCGACGCTAGATTGTGCAAGTTTGTTTTGCTCTATCATTCTTTTATTTTAGTAACCAATGTGAGTTCGCCCCGTCATCGTTTTGGTGGTGGGTCTGTCATTTCCTCCATGTCAGATTTTGCGAGTGTTTTGCTCTATCATTCTTTTAGTGGTAGTAGCCGGTGTGAGTTCGCTCTGTCATCCTTTTCGTGGTGGGTCTGTCATTTCGTCAATGTCAGATTATGCGAGTGTGTTTTGCTATATCATCCGTTTCGTGGTAGTAGTCGGTGTGAGTTTGGTCCGTCATCCTTTTTGTTGTGGGTCTGTGATTTCGTTGATGCTAGATTGTGCGAGTTTGTTTTTCGCTATCATCCTGTTGGTTTTAGTAGCCGGTGTGAGTTCGACCCGTCTTCCATTTGGTAGTGGGTCTGTCATTTCGTCAATGTCAGATTGTGCGAGTCTGTTTTGCTCTATCATCCTTTTGGTGGTAGTAGCTGGTGTGAGTTT